>BOPP01000021.1:6856566-6884885 GCA_017312745.1 Gryllus bimaculatus
AACTCCGCCCGTTCCTCCTGCTCCGCCCTACCCCGCTCCGCACCGCCCCGCTTCGCCCTGCCCCGTCCTGTACCGCACCGCCCTGCCCTGCATCGCAGCGCCCCACCCATTTGCTTCCTCCTCGCGTGTCGGCTTCTGGGGGGAGACCGGATTTTTTCTGCGCGCCTTGTTCGTGTCCGGCGCCCCGGCACACAGCATTTTTGCCTTCCCCAATTTTTTTTTCTCTTCTTTCTTTTTCGTCGCTCGCGCTCCGGTGCTTTCAAAGGACGCCACCGCGTCCTCCCGAACGCCCCTTCCTCATTTCCCGCGTCGCTCCGCCGTCCCTCCGCACGCTCTTTGCTTCACCTCACGGGCTTCATGCCGCTAGTTTACTGTGCTCGGTGGCGCATGGTTTATTCCGTTTCGGCTGGTCCGGTCTCGCCCCGGCGCGGCCCGCTCCACCGCACGCTACGAGCTCGCACGATTCTACTCTGCACTACAGCGCTTTGCAGCACGCGTCGGAATCCTCTGCTGGGGCGGAAATGCATAAGTAATCGCGATCGAGCTTTAAAAATATCCCAACCAAACCACGCTTGCTATCTAAGGTGTGACTCCGGACAGTCTGATATTGGTTTCAATAATATATCGTAGACTGCTTCATCTTCTTCCTCTGGCCCACCTGGATTTGGTCTGACTGATAAACTCGGTGTACTGCCGGTGGTTTTTCTCTGGCTCGAGACGGGAACGGAGAAGAGCGCATTAGCCGTTTCTAAGAATGGAAGAGGGTACAGAATAGGGGAGACAGCACGCGATCTGCTTCCCTTTTAAGAAACTGCTCCCCATCCGTTTGAAATTGTTCGGAAAAACACGGAAACGACCAATCCGAGTACCCGGCCTTTATTTTATTTTTATCCAATTAGTGCCGTTCAGTTGTAGTCTCTTTACGTCGCTGTCCAATCTAGAATCGAGGACCTCTTGGTCTACCGGTCTTCTACTCGGTCTACTCGGTCTTGAGCTCGATTCTTGAGGACTCCAACTACGTACATCTTCGCACCCAGCGAATTCCAGATTTATATCTGATATTAATCTAGTACAGGCCAGTAGTTCTAGAACAGCCATTTCGTTGCGTGCTTCAGTACACTTAACAATATTTAAAACTACTTATGTAACATGGAATCGGCTGATTTGGGTAGTTGGGATCGTGAATACGTATGCGCCAAAGTAGCCTCCGCTGGAAGAGTCACTGGATCTAATCTCGCCTCAGGCATTGATGTCTGTGTTGTGCATGACCCGGTGGGACTTAGCAAGGCGATATGGTAGTAGACAATCATATTCCTTTTATTTTTGACCACTTTATTGGTGCAGGGATTTTGTTTAATTATTTGTTGTGCTGTGCTTTCACGTTATCCGTTTGAACCCTTAATTCGTCCCAGCGAATGCTTGAACAATTAAGAACTCAAGAAAATAATAAATTGAAAATTAATAGAATTTATATAGGTGGAACGGGAAAAGCATTTCAATTCCTTATTACAAGAAAACAGGAAAAATTTTATGATATTTCTTGCAAATTATTGTTAGCAAATGAGCATACATTGTATTTGAATTCAACATTATTTAATAATTATTAGCATATTTGAAAAATGGGAAATCTTCTGGATAAAATGAAATAACAGCTAAATTAATTAAGTATGACTCTCCAACTCTTAAATAACTGATAAGAGATATTTGAGAAATGTTTAAATGAAGATAATATTCCTGGTGAGTTGAAAATGGGTTAATTTCAGTAATATTTGAAAAGGGTAACGAAAATAATTGTACGTATTATAGAAAAATCACATGGAATTATATGAATAATTTCCCAGGAATATATAATAGAATAATTAAATATTTTTAGAAAATTAATATAATCAATAAGAAGAAATCCAAATGGGTTTTAGAGAGAAACTTTCGATTAGGGATAATATATTTATTTTAAAATAATTGAGAAAGTTAATGCTTATGTACAACTTCTTCACATTCTATTTATAGATCTAGAAAAGGAATATGATAGCATACCATTCAAAACATTGTGGGAATTATTAAATGCATATTATAGTAATGACAAGATTAAATATTCAATTAGACAATTATGTGATATAGCATATTCTCAAGTTTGAATTGGAAAGTGTTTGTCAAAAAAATATCTTTCAAAAGGAATAAGACAAGGATGTAGCTTGTCGCCGGTATTGTTCAAAATGTACCAATAAACAATCTATAATGAAATGGGAAAAAGTATTGTTCTACTACGGGAATTTCTGTAAATGACCGGTTTTTACACACCTTATTCTTTGCGGATGATCAAATATTATTAGCACAAAATGTGGATGATATTGAATTCCTGTACAGAAAATTAATGAAGGAATATGCAATGCAATGGGGTCTCAAAATTAATGCAAATAAAACATTTTATAAGTCATGTGGGTATCCTTTAATAGATATAATTTTAAAAAATAATCTTGGAAAAATTGAACATTGTAAGGATTTTGTATAATTAATAAGCAAGACATTTCGGCCGCAGCATCAACTCCTTCTAGGGGTAGCCTTTCTTTAAAACGGACCGAACGAATTAGGTGCCTCACGAGCTTATATTTTTTATAATGTATGTGTGTGCATATACACATGGCAATGATTGAAATATTGCAAATAATATTGCAATATAATATTTTACCATTATAATTATTACCAAACAACAATGTAGGATAGGTTATCTACGAATCGGAGGCAAATATCGTACATGGCAATTTGTTAAATATACTCATTGGCAAAATGGGATGATCTTAAGTCTTCTTATATACTTTAAAAGTTTTTAACATGTTTTCGAATATTAATGTATTAAATTACGTTAAAAATTCAGTGAAGTAATATTTTATCAATTTTATTGTCACTTGGATAAAATTGGTTACAGAAATAACATTTAATTTCAATGAACCCACTTTTCTATTCTCATCTTCCTACTCAACGTAACCGGCTATAACGAATTTTAGACCCTCTAATTACTTGAGTTTTATCAGTTTCAATTAAAACGAATAATGGTATATTAAACGTATTTCATTACATCTTATTACCAACATTGCCCTCGAAAAAGGCAAAATAGCCGGCCTGAATAGCTGAGGTCACTGAGACTGAGGGCCATAGCTGCCTTCGCTTGAAGGATCGCGAGTTTGAATCGCGCCTCGGGCATGAAAGTTTGTGTGTGTTCGTGTTGTTCTTCCTACAGTTACCCCTACAATTAAAACAATCGAAGTGGCCGCTATATGTCCAAGTTGCTAAAAAAATAAAAAAATAAATTGTATTGGTTGGTTGTGTTTATTGTGAACAATTGCACTTTTTTTATTCCCTTTACATATTTTACTCCCTTAATAATGATCGCAATTTTACGATACTTTTCAATTGTTCAAATGTTTTCAAATGTTAAATTCAGGCCCTATTTCCGAGAATATTTGCAGCGATGTGGCCATTGCAAACAGGATGTATTGCAGTATGCGTTTCTTATGGGCATTGAAATATCCTTATGTTTTTTAGATCTATACTGGTGTATAATAAAATTACGTTTAATGCAGAATTAGTTCAATAGAATTATATAAACTTTTAAATGTGAGTCGTTTCTAGAGGAATTTATTAACACTTGCCTTTGTTTGAGCAACGTAATGAACTACGTGAATGATCTGATACTGAGACTATTTTGAAGGTAAATAATGAATGAATACCATTGCATCCATATGGTGATGTTGAATAATTTCTGTCAAGTTCCAAGTACTAATTTGCAATATGAAAATTCACTCATTTCGTATTCCTAGTATTCAAATTACGTTTGTTTATCATTTGGGTACATATTATACATAGTTTTGGTGGCAGCCAACAGTTTTGTGAGCATATATACCCCCTGATTTCAATGAAATGAAAAGTTTGAGAATAATCCCATTCACCTAATTAAATGACGACGTTAAAATCGCGAGAAGTAAAATGATTGACTATTTCATAAACACACACTTTTTTTAATTCTCTCCGAACTCTTGAACAGAGAATTCGAAGCGTAGGAATCTCTAACTGGGTCCAGTGAGAGATCCACACGGAACAATGAGAATTCAGCATATCCCCTCGGGACGTCAGGCTACTGATTAGGCTGTCCGCCCTCGTGACGTTTTCCGATGGCAGGACGAGCTACGTGGGGACTGGCTCGTTAGCATGGGCTGCCACGCGCGCGTCCGCCCGCGTCCTCGCCAGCCGCACGGTCCTCGTCGCCCGGCAAGTCCTCGACGTCGCAGCCGTCGCCCCTCACCGCGTCTTGACCGATGACCCAATTAACCACTCCACGAGGCATCACCCCACCCGCCGCCAGCGCTCCCGGTGACCGCTCGCTGCACTTTTGGCGTCGGCACGTGTGCTGCAATGACGTGGACAAACGGCGCAACAAACAAACAATTGAAAGTTGCGGTCTGGCTAGCCCCGCCCCGCTGTCGTGAGTTATGGGTCGGGGAGGGGAGACGGATGGCCGCAGGGTCGGAAGTGGGGGCGGGACGGGTCGGCTCCGGCCTTCCGAGCGCGCTGACAAAAAAACGTGCGCGAATCTGCGGAGCTTCGTGCAGAGGAAATTCATTATGATCGGGATTTGATGAGACGAGGGTCGACACGGCGCGTCCCAGGGAGCGGTGGGTGGGATTGTGAGAGGAAAGCGGTGTGGGGGAAATGGGGTATGAGGCAATTGATGAGCAGTGGACAGAGCGGGCAAGACAAAAAAATCATGGCCGTTTTTCAAAGCTTGGAACACAGACGTATGAGTAAGTTGTGACATTATATCAAAGTTTCCAATAATGATTCGGGCTTCAGATAAGTACCTGGATCACTGCGTAGAAAAATATATAATTTTTCCTTCTAATTTCAAGTACCTGACGGAATATAGCAAACAATTATAGAAAACTGCCATTTGATTTTCCTGGACAGTTATGGGCGATTTAGAAAATATTTTGTGCGTTGAGGTGTTTTGCGTTTGATTGCTACTGCACGATCATCATATGAAAATATTCATATATCAGACCCATTACAAAACATATTCGAACCCATTACAAATTAACGATAAAAATGCATCTGTGCTATTAAATTGATTCAAAATAAAATTTACTCAGTTAAAACTTTCAAGTCTACAAGATATCAGGCTGCGAGCAACGCTATCGGCATTTAGGTCAGACTTGGCCAACTAGAGGTGACAGATATAGGCTCTGATGCAGGGAACAGGAATAGGCTCTGATGCAGGGTTACTTAAGCCGTTCGTCGCCTAGTTTACCTACGAAAGCACGAGCGGCTTTTCATATCTTCTAACCAGGATTTGCCGTTTTGGTCTCGGGTCTCTAAATGCAGTATTACAAAATTCCGGCTCTTCCACCTATGTCGTCTTCGATCTCTAGCCTACACATAAGTTTAATATGACTGGTTCAAGAGGAAGGATATAACATTTTGTATAGTAAATACAACACTTAATGACTTTATTTTTTTATTTGATAAACATATATTACATGAAAATACATTTTTTTTCAAGGCAATATATGACCTATTTTTTTGACGCATGGACATCTGTCTTTAGACCTTGAAATTGGTGATCAATGTGACTTTTCGTTATCAAATTGGAAAAAAATAATATGCTCAAATAAAAGTGTTAAGTTTAAGTAGAATTTCAAAATGATCGTTATAGACGAATATTGTGTTGCGTTTATGCAACGTTGAGTGTTTCCCTGAAAATTTGCGAAATGGCAAATTTCATTAGGTGTCACGACAAACAGTTCATAGAAGCTTATTATGTAGAAAGAGATATAATATAATATACAATAGATTCTCTTTGGGTTATTCCAGATAAGCCAAAGAGCGTAATATTTTTGGATTGTATATTGGATTGGATATATTTGCAAAGGGCATAAGCTCTGTAGTTTTGTCGGCACTAAAACAAAGAATGGAATAGTTGTGTCTTCCTACACGAAACAGTTTCGCGGTATTTTAAAGATACCAATTGTGCAAAAACGGTTTGAAACAAATTTTTATAAATAAAAATATTTACACATTTCAGTCAATAAAACCTTTGATAAAGAATAGAAATATGCAAAACGTAGCTCATTCTTTGAAGAATGAACAAAACAAATTTACAATCCGGAGTGTTTAGCCAGCATTTAATAGTACTTATGAGCAGACAGTTTCATACTTGGAAGCGACACTTAGCTAAAACAAGTGAGTTATGGGAGGTTTGGTTTCATGATGTAGTGCTTATTGACAAAGGAAAAAATATTTTAAAAACCATTTTATGTTCATAGTGTACCAAGTAGGTCATACAAAAGAAGTCACGACTGTTTGATCGTAGATAAAGTAATTTGCAATTTGGCGGAAAATGTTAAAGAAAATAAGAATACCACTTGCTGTTTCTTAACAAACTTCTACTATATGTGTAACTATTTTTTAGTAATTTATCAGAAGTGGATTTCTAACCAAATATGATTGTGACAACTGAGAGAAAAGGGCATCAGACCGTTCGCTTCGAATACAAAACATTGTTTCAAGAAAAAATTGTGTATGATTACATGACAGAGAAGAATAATGAGATTTTGATATGTTAGAAATCCTTACAAGCAATGGATATTTACATTCTATTAACAGAAAATACTCTGCATTGTATAGCTATCGAGCCCAAACAAGAAGTCTCTTTTCTTAGAAGCGCCATATATCACCCAAATTACCATCTAGCCTCGAAATAGGAATTTGCCACCTCATACTCACATTTAAATTTAGTAAAAAATGTCAAATACATTTAAATTCCATTTTGTTTTTTACACCTTCATGCATAAATTTGAATACTGTTTGCATATCAATAAAAATTGTAGACATCAATTGACAAAATACCAACGTTTCTGTAAAAAGCGGTCAGTGCACTTTGTTTTTGGAAAACTCCCAACGTTGGGTATACGCAACCTACCGTCCAGCTTCAGCTATGAATCGAAATATTTTAACAAACTGTTTTAGCTATCTTTGGAGACTATTTAACTAAAATTTATTAACACATGAACATCCACCGTGAGTGAGTGAGCTTTTCACTTTTTCGCCTTACTATTTTATTTATGTAGTATAGAAATAGTAATTCTGCGGTAAACGTATTCTTGGGCCCTTATACCCAAAAAAGGGAATCATTCTTCTTCCTTTACCGTGACTTAGTTTGTCTAACACATGTAGTCTGGATCCCCATTTTGTTAGTCCTTGATACCCAAAAATTGGTAGCCGGCAAAAGTCCTATAATCAACACAAGCGCCTATGTCGTTCGGACGAGTGTCTCCGAACTTGACACTTCTCGATCAATAGGATCGAACTCGAGACCTTGCGAATTTGAAGCGCATATTTCAGTTCGAATCTTATAATTTACTGTGCGATCATGTTTAAATAATCGCATGCATGAGGTAATGAAAATGTGTCTCTGATAACGAAATGCCCCTCCCCCTTATTTCGACAAGTCTGCATACTAATCGTCGACATAGCACACATAAAACATGAACGACAGCAATGGATATTGTTACGTACATATCATGCAATTGCAAAGTTAATCTCTCTCAACAAGGTTTGCAATTTAACATATGAATACTGTTAGTGATAGTTTTCATTTGGTATTCATGGAATCGCGAGAAGAGACGGTATCATTAGTCTTGATAAAACAATGGAGAAGATTCAACAATCAATCAGGCTACACAATCGATTGAAGCGAAAGTAAAGCATTGCATTGTACTTGTCTCCCTCGTGAATGTATAACATTAATGTGACATCTAGTTAACTACATCAATACTACGAGACAGAAAATCACTAACAATGTGATGTTGATGTTAATTACATTGAATCCTCTCGTAGGCTGAGTAAACTTGGCTCTACGGTTGATGTTGAAACTCTCACATATTAGATTAGATTACGGTGGATACAGAATTTTCATGATTATTCTGACAAATGTATTTAAGTTTGTCATCTCAAAAAGTCAATTGAGAGAGGTAAGCATAACAAATTCGCTCATTTTAAATCAAGTGTATAATTCTTAATTAGCATGCTTCACACTATATTATAAACTTTATAATTATTGATATATTTTATTCAGTTCTACTCACAAATGTAGGTCAGCAATTTACACAGCTTCTTCAAATATTTACTTACAGCCAACTCACCTGCAACAGAACATATACGCGTATAAATGAATAAGTTATACAGTCATTATTGTACTAAGTGTGCTTATTATTATTATTATTATTATTATTATTATTATTATTATTAAATTCAATCCATTCAGTTTTTTGATCAATTATTATTTTTTTATTACTTAATAAATACAGTCAAGACCTGAACGGCGAGACAGCTATTGAATACAGATTGTTATGTGACACTTTCACATTTGCATAGTTGCTTCTTGCGCGGTTCCTACTTTAAGTATCTACGTATAAGGCAAGTAGTGATAGAAGATCGTGAAATAAGCATACTTATGCGTTTTATTTCAAGTGTTTTCTTTCGTACCTTTCAACAACTTCTGGCATCAGAAATAATACACTCACCGAAAGAAACCCCTACCATTCACCTCCTACCACTCCTACCAACAGCCAAACCATTCTCTCTTTCTCTCTCTCTCATTATCTCTTTCTGTGTCATACAAACACACATACCGCGATTCCTGCTTGAGAAATTAATAAAACGGGATTCTAATTCTCCTAATTTCCATGAACGTTTAAATTCCGTTGCTGCCTGAATCTTTCAATCTCATTCTAAGTCATCTTCCAAACATGAGACATTTAAATGACGTTGGCAACCCTCCGTACATTGTGGACCTAATTTTAACCCTGTACCATAACGACTAGTGATTCTGTACGCTGTGATTGTACTTTGGGCTAGTAGTAAAATACAAAATGCAAATGCAAAATGTAATAAAATACTTGTCCTAATACCTAACGTAGTCAGAATCCACTTTGTGTGTTTCAATTATTCCAAAAATATCTTGTATTTTTCTCAAAACGTCCGTCCGTCTATCCGACTATCTCTGAACAATAGCGTCTTAACTATTCCGAGAATTTTTGCTAAACACAATATTTCTAGCTCAATCTGACTTGAAATCTTGCGATTTTGGGATGAATTATTTAAATTTTGAAGTTACTACTCACGAAGTCCCTAGAATATTTTCAAAAGTTTCTCTCCAATTTTTCTTTAAATAGAGTGAAATTATATATATATATATATATATAATATATATATATATATATATATATATATATTATATATATAAAAAATATGTGGTGTTAGTTACACCTTTTATAACTCAAGATCAGATGAACCAATTTTAATCATTTCTAATTTGTTGGATTCACCTCTACCCCGAATAGCAGAGTGACGATTAAAATATCGAAAAAATTACTAAATACTGCTGTAGAGCAAAACTAAAATATCCAGGTCAGATGCAACCTGCAACACACTTGGTAGGGTATTTTTTTCGATCTGTAAAATCTGTTAATCGAAGCGTTCTAGGGAATTAAAAAATAAAATGGACAAAGGCCTCAAAGAAACGTTTTTCACGCCGTAATTTAAAGAATGAGATGTCTTGAACATTGTACTCGAATTAAAGTTTTGCTTGTCCGACGCTCGCAATATTATCCTTCCTGTTGCGAGACTTGCGGAATCTGCCACTAAATGTGTATGAGAGAGACAGAGAAAGGTAGAGACAGAGAGAGACATGCAGAGACAGACAGACTGAGGCAGGGACAGACCGAGACGGAGATAGAGGGAGAGACGGAGAGAGAGAATGGGAGACGGAGAGAGAGAATGGGAGACGGAGAGAGAGAATGGGAGACGGAGAGAGAGAATGGGAGGCGGAGAGAGAGAATGGGACGCGGAGAGAGAGAATGGGTGGCGGAGAGAGAGAGAATGTGAGACGGAGAGAGAGAATGTGAGACGGAGAGAGATTGAGAAAGAGGGAGATGAAGACCAAATACACTGAATAACATCACATAAACGCCATTTTGATTTTTTGACTTTCCAAAAATTACAAATATGTACATTTTAAAAATATTTCTCCCGTCGTTAAAATTTACATTACAGATGACTTTCATTGTTTATAAGGTTTTTTAAACTCAGAAGCTTCACAATATATCTAACAATGGTTTTTCAAAAATCCTCAAGTTTTGCGTTTCAAGGGCTCTAAAATTGGCAAATTCTCATAATCGTTAGAACCAAAATTCTTAGTGGCACAATAAAATAGTTTGTCGATGTGCCCTAGGCAGAGCCCCACCGACTGCGAATAATTCGCATCGCCTCGTCGGCTTCTGGCTAATAGAGCTTCGGCGCGGGGTGCCCCGAACACTGTCACCCACGTTACGAGACTTCGGTCTGCATCGCATTAACATTCTGGATGTGGTGAGTTGCTCAAGAGTTTCCTAACTCTTACATCGGTGACACATAGCTAAGTTGGAACGCTTTTGGTCTCTCTTGTACAGTTGAAAATATTTCTAGATTCTCGGCTATTGAATGGTTAAGCTGGTAGTTTTTCTCCCTTAGTGTTGGATAAGCAAGATCCTTGTCTTTTTACGTCTCTGACGTAATGCGATATAGTTAAAAGTGTCCTTAAGATATACAAAGTGGATAAAAAGTTATAGTAAATGTGTGTCGTAACATATTTTGAAACTTTATTCGTAAATAACACTTAGATCACCGGTCCGACCACACCCCTCCGTTCTATGCTGCCCCTCCTCGATCCGTCCCGCTCCACTGTTCCTCCACATCTCGATCCCGCTCTGCACTGTTCCTCCACTCCCTTCTTTTCTTTCCAATTCCTGCAACACTTCGCCTCTCTGCCCAGCTTCTCTGCCCCCTCTCTGCACTGCTTCGCAATCTCTGCCCCGACAACTCAGTCAGGATTGCCAGATGCTTCTTACAAACATCTACCGTTAACCGGCATTAAATCCGGCCAATAAGAAAAAATAACTTTCGGTGCGGGAAATTTGAATTTACATTGAAAATAATACGTATTTGAAGTTTTTTAGGTAGTGACCCTACGTAATGCTTGATTCGTTTGTGAATATTTAATTGATGAATGACATTTAGAGCACACCCTATACTAAAACTAACATTACTCACTTCTCGAAGTAAATTTGAACGAATTAACAAATGATAAGAGAAAAATAATGTATAATGTATAAAAGTAAAAAACTAAAAAATCACACTCGTGATCAACGTAGTCGTGGTGTTTTTTTTTGAGAATTTCGTTGGAATCAGAAAAGCCGCCAAAACTGCACATGTTTTGATACATTTCTGCCCATTGGCCGTTATTCCGCTAACAAATTTTTTGCCCCACGAGAGAGACCAGTTTTCCAGCCCAAAAAGTGGAAATCTGCCCAATCTGGCAACCCTGCTCACAGTTGCAGCTGCAACCTGCGATGTTTACGTCCATGGCTGGTTGTCCTTTTTTTTTCTTTATTCTGATGCAGATGATATTTTCTAACAGCTTATTGAGCCGTCATACAGATTGGTGATATGAAGCAAACACGTTTGTAATTAACATTCTAAACATTGATGAAAATAGCATAGAAATTCACTCAGTAGCTCTCATAGCTTTAGTGACCAACATCAAAAAAGTCAGGAGTGGAAACTTTGTTGCCTGTATTAGTATTGATTTCTAAATTAGTATTGCCACATTCCTGATGCAAGCTTCATAAGTGTTTGTGGTAGCCACTAGTAAAATATGTTACATTTAGGAGACAGACAGCATGCTAAGAGTTCATTTGTTAGGACTAGTGCTTAAAGTGAGATGATGATCATATGTTCAAATGCTCTTATATTCAGATTCCGCTTGTCGGCCTTGAATCGCGCAACCTTCCTTACTCGCAAAATAAAGTGCCACTTTTACCACTAATATCTTTAATAGTTATTTATGATATGAGTGCTAAAAGTCACATTTTATTTTGCGAGTAGGAAATGTTGCCACACGTTGCTGATAGGTCGAGTGACGCAATCCTATGAGCAAAATAAAAATTAATTTTGACTATATGTGTCACACGCTACTTTAGACAGTCTTATTACTTTCGTTTTATTTTAACTCAAGTATACAAATTACTTAATGATACATTAAGGTCAGTAGTATCTCATGTGGGCAGACGAAATTATTTTGTTTTCATTGTTTCATTCAGAAATCTATTTGAACTTTTCAGCATCTTCTTAGTTTTATCAAAAATTGAACTTTTAGCACGCGATGTATGCTTTGAAAGAACCGATTTTACTTGTATGTCTCTAAAATAAATACTTTTTATTCAAACATTTTTGTCAGAGGTGTAGTTTGATAGAAAACCTTGGTATTCTTTCATTGTCGTAGTTTGAACATTTTAAAATTCTCTTCTTAGGCGATGCATTCTGATTGGAAAAAATGCAACGGGAAGAAGATAGTAAGATACACGTAATTTTAATGGTAACAATTTGCTGCGAAACCTACCAGACACAACTAATTTCGCTTATCAGATGATCATTTGTCTATTTTAATGTATCATTACGCAAATAGATGTCCCTATTGTTGGTAATTAGATGTTTTTCGTGTAGTAAGTTTTCACTTGGCCGACACTCCAAAAACTTTGGTACCGTACATATTAATCATAATTTTAATTTTTCGTGAAAAAAGGAATACATCTTTCTAAACACACTACAGTGTTATAAATGTCGGTAGCAATGTGTTAAATACCGTTCCCCTTTTAGGAACGTCGTCAAAAAGTGAATTTCAGCACGCTTTTTGATCCAACCCATATTTTTTTGTAGTGTAATATAGTTCATCGTAAGTTCAAATACGTCTTCTTTACTTCGGAGTCAAGATAACTTCCACAAATGTTAATTTAACAATGCTTAAGATTCAAGTCAAGTATTCAGTTTCACAATGTTTTAAGGTGGTTATTCTATTCGAATGTCATTAAATTCATTTGTTCTCTCAACTTCATTGAAATCACACCAAGAAGAGTTATTTTGACGAATGGGCTTTTGACAAGTATGGATGACTAACATTCATGTGAGTGGCTGAACGTTAAAAATTGCCTGCCGTTTTATAAGTGCTTAATGTAGTCTAATAATGCTCCTGTACAGCCCTTGCTCTCAGTTCCATTTTTGTCAAGTTTGTCAAAAGCCCTGGCGCGCCGCGTGGAGGGTGGACCAGTTACCGAGTGCCAGCGCCGGCCGCTGTGGGCCCTCGCTGACACCTGTAACTGTCAATTGCCCGCTCGTACGATATCATATTGGATGCCCCGTGCGATGGGAGAGCCGGATTGTTTGTACATGAGTGTGTTGTTTTATCAGCATCAAACGGAATTTTTGGCAGGTTATTGCGTCGATTTTCACAACCGATGCCGTGTCCCTGTTGGAAGTAGAAATGCTCCAATATATTTTTATCGAATTAGAATCAGCTCGGTTAGGTCTGGGCACCTTAAAATAAATGTGATGAATTGATGTATTAACTTACGTTTTTCAAGGATACCTCACATCCGTAAGTCACAGATGAAGAAGATTAGCTCTCCCCTTAATAGTTTTTCAAAAGAAACCTCTGCAAATTCTACTTATTAATATTAAATGATGTAACAAAACTATGATTTAATTGACAATTTAGCTCGAAAAAGACTTTCATTAAAATGTATCAGAAATATTTATGTATGTTCGATCAGATGATTTCTAGAAATACTTCCCATTTTCCTTTTTTTAATCTTGATAACTCTTTCGCAAAATTAAATAAGGCTTTGAGTGCAAGGTAACGACAATCTCTATTGATGGTTACACCGCGTGTTTAGCGGGTTGTGTTCTACAAATAATGTGTTCTAATGATACTCCTATGTAATTACTGTGACTTAACTTGTTAAGGGTTTTGAAAGATTCAAATTTATTGATCAGTAATTCTTTAAGGGTGTATAAATGAACAATGCAGAATTACTCTCAAATTTTTAGATTCCAGGGGTATGTTCTATTAATCTTTTAAAATAAAAGAATTGCAATAAAAATATGTAGTTTGTACTGAAATGTAATGTAAAACGTTTATTGTTTCTCTATGTAACGCAATATAAAACTTTTATACGTAAAATATTTTTTTTCGTAAGACATACTTCATAAAGGATTTATTTCGATGATATTTCTGAGCGTTTTTGTAATCATGTAAGTTCCAAGAACTCTGTAAGTCCTGTCTGAAGCTAAAAAAACGAGCGCCTTATATCCCAGGGTCGTTTTATACATACGTTACAATGTATTGAAGATGCTATCAGTTCTTTAAGAAATATTATGTTCGTGTTTATGTGAAACATATATTCAGTCCCATCTTTTACGTCAGAATACGACATATGATGTAATTTTGACCTACTTTTCCGAAACAAAATAATGAAAAAATGAACATACAATAACAGAACATATGCCCTATTTTCACTTGAAAATGAAGCGATTTTCCTAGAATGCAAATAATCAGTAATGAACTAATTACGCACAAACTCATAATACTCATTATTAGGGCTAAAATTCTGATGACCTAAAAATTCTTTGAAAATGACCTACAAAGCGATATCAAAATAAGGAGGAAATGCCTATTTTTTTTAAATGCTAAAAAATTTGTATGAAAGTGTTTATTCATTGAATGAATTTTACAATTTTACAATAACATTAATTTACACAAAATTATATAAAATTTTATTTAAAGTCTTTATTTTAGGAGGAAAAATAACCCTTAGCTCTGATCTTTCAACTGTCAGCTTGAAAAGTGCGAGTAAGTTGTTGAAGATCCGTTTTGAGAGTTCCAAAAACTGCAGTAATAATTTCTTTCATAAACTGGCGATTCAATAAAAATTTTACTTTAGTGTATCATTGTAACTTCATTAAACATACACTACGAAAACAGACAAAAAGAAAAGAAAACGCTTAAAAATGGCAAAAATGACGCATACGTAAAAATGAACAGCAAATTGAAAAAAGTAAAAACTGACACTACAATGGTATATTTTTGCCACCTACATGTCATGATAAACATTCCTTTACAAGTTATTTACGTCAAGAATGCACCAATGAAAAGATGACATGACGTCATCAGAATCCGAGCCTTGCTCATGACTTCGTTTCATTCCCTTTTTCAAAAAAGGAAACATTTGCTTTTTGATTGAGTTGAAAACGCTCAACGTTGAGATCTTCAGTATATTTGTTTACAATTCGCGTCTAGTTGTCCAGGGTGTTGCGTTGCCTCGGGTTGGCGCCGTGGCACAGGGTGCCCTCACGCCGTCTGCCGGACGTGGGGCGGCTTTGTGCTGCTTTGCAGACAAATCCGCCGGGCGACAGGCGACGTCACGCAGGGGCGAGCAGAGCACACGCAGCTGCCGCGCTCCCTGCCCCTTCCGCCGCGTCCTCCTCCACGCCTTCCATTCGCGGCGCCGGAACAGTTCGCTGTACGTGCGCCTCCGCAGGGACTCACAAAAAATGTTATATTTCACGACGCAGTTTTGAGATATTAATTGTTATATTGATGGAATTTTCTTCAAAAGAAAGTTTCAAGAAAGTGTGCATTTAATCAAACTCAGAGAATTATTCCTCAGAAATTTCCGTTGCTCTTAAAGACACAGGAAAATGCAACTCCACCCTCTAGCACAGTCATCCCAGTGTCCGTTTCGCCATTTTGCGTCATCCCTCGTCTCTACCACCCACCACACTCTTTCCTCCTTTCTTCCGCCCTATCACTTCTCTCTCTTTTCCTTTCTCACTTTCACTCTCTTTCCTTCTCTCTCTTTCCCTTTTTTCTTTCTCTCTCTTTCTAGCCTTCCCAATACTATCAATATTTCCCTTCCTTCTCCTCTTTCTCTTCCCACGCATTTTTCTCAATATTTCCTCCTCTTTCTCAACCCTTCTTTCTTCCTAAGGACTTCACCGGCTCAATTTTTCTCAGCTCAACATTGCGGTTGGCCCTATGGTTCAAGTCTCAATAGTTCCTGATTTGCAACACTAGCTGTTTCCAGGTCGAATTCAAACACTGTCTGGGTGAGAATTCTAGCGAACGGTTACTCTTATCAGTAATTTTCCATGGTTTCTCCCATAAATACCAGGCGAATGCCGAGGTAGCACCTTAAAACAAGCCACAGACCGCATGGAATTTTTCATACCTGTTGCTTCTATTCTCTCCCCTCTCACACAGTTAAAACATACTTACCTTTTTATGTACTACAATACCGCACAAGTCGAAAGTTAGAGCTCGTTGTGGCTGAGGCGGTGTTCCGCTGGCGGAGGTACTCGGAAAGAGAGATCCCTCAGAAACCAAAGTATAGGTCAGCGCTGGTTCTCACTGTCAGCCGGGGAGGAACACCGCCACCTTTAGAGAATCATTCACTACACTAACTGAACTAATGATCGTTACAGTTGACTTTCCCGGCAACATCAATCAATAAATCCTAACTCCTCTCTTCTTCAATTCAGTACTCAATATTTCAATTTTCATATCAATAAAATATAATATTTCACACACTTATTAACTGTTAAAACTGTACGAGTTATTATGCATTTAGTATCTGATTGTAGGCTTACATTTCAATTATCATGCTCTCGTTAGAAACTAATTCAACTGTAAATCGTTTTCCAATTAGATTGTTATCAAAATAATCGTCGTTTTATCTGCCGATTTTCAGAATTTTCCGAGCCTGTTACGGTATTGTTTTTACGATACCAGTTACTAGAAACACGATTACGCTAATATTTTACTGTATACTACTAATGCGTAACAGCACGTACATTCTCGCTTTTTGTGAAAGTTAAGAAATATTAAAATACTACTTAAACATAAATTTGTGCAATTTTTGAAAAATTAAAGGGTTACATGAAAATTACGCGTATGTCATCTTATTCTGTGCATCCTTTCAAAAAGTTTAAAGAAACAACTTGGAGCCGAATTCGAGAAAATCTTGTTTAAAAAATATTGCCATTAGCTCACGCAAAATTACAAGAATACCACCTATACTTTGAAAATAATGTTCGAGATTTTATTTAAAAATCTAATTGTGACGAATAATTTCGTTACGAAAAAACATCTCTATCTCGAATAGTTTAGTTGTAAGAAGGCACCGAAAAATTCGAAAATTTAGGTAATTAAGTTAAAATTGTACCTGCACCATTTTTAGAATCGTTTTTGAGAAACTTTTGAATATATCTGGGAAATTTAAGTAAAGTATGGCCCAAATTTAAAAAATATCCGTTTCAATTTTTGAAGTAATCGTGACATTAGTCAAATCGGTCAAGGAAGATCAGTTTTGGTAAATCCTGTGTACGCTTTAACAAGTGTTGTTCACAGATGGACAGACGGACACACGTTTCAGCATAAACCAGTTTTGTTGTATCAAGGGCTCAAAACTCGTGGATACACAACGCATTAGAGGAAGTAATTTACCACACACTGACAAAAGAATTTTCCCCCTTTGGTATCAGGTAACTTTCTTTTGAAAATTTACAGTTTTTCCACAGCATAAAATATTTCTCCTTATAGTAGTTATCTTATAGTCTTAAGAGTGTGCGAGAAAGTAAAAAATTCAACATATGGTTTTCGTGGAACTGTACTCCAAAAACTTTTGTATGGGTCGAGCACCATTTGAGTTGCCAAAAGTATTGTCACTTTTAGAAGCAATCTAAATATAAACACTTTTTTGTTTATAACAGTCATTTTAAAGAAAAACTAAAAAAAGTAGTGTATTGTCAATTTTGTGAGATGTAATAATTTAATTTTTAAACCTTTTATTTACTTTATTTCATTTTTACGCATCGATACTTATTTAGAAATACAAAGAACGTACGTTTAAATTTATCTCAACATTTAGAAATGTAATAAATCACTTTAAAATTCAGTTAGTAATGTTTACTAATGAATGTTTGACACTACAAAAATTGTTATGACCTTTTAAGACTATTGTCTTCTCGTCCCTTTGCCCATTTACTCTTTGCACTTTCCTTCTCTGATGCCGACACACCTAATCTACTTTTCACAAGCGTCGGTATTCTGGTTCACTCAAACATTTTTTGTTTTTCAATGACTTTTAAAATTCTTATTTTATTGATTAAGGATTTAAACGTCAAGACATTACTACTCTTCGTGTGACTGCAGTAAACCAAATAAAGTGTAATTCGAAAAATAGGGGTAGTTTTAATTTTTAACTTTTTATGATATTGTGTAGTACCATTTTATGAAACTCAAAAACTGCTTTATTATTTAATGAAAGTTGTAACCAACTATCTAAGAAAGAGAAGCTTCATATGTAATATTGTGTAAACGTAAAACAGCAATGTCTACTACTGTAATCTGGTCTTGGGACATCGGATGCCAACTTTGTGTTGGCACCAGATGTTTCGTAATATATGGATACCAACATTGTGTTCTCACCAAATTATTGCACTATGCCTTGATTTCGCTCATTTTTCATCACAGAGCAACAAAGCGACTGTCGAGGCCACTATCTCTTTAAAGTTTCTCCATCGTCTTCATTCTAACTAAATTCCTTAATCCGTTGCGTCCTCTCTTTTAGCGTATTCCTACCTCGCTCTCCGAGAGAAGTTCACGTAAACCAACACATCACAACTTCCCCTTCATTGCGCGTTCCTCTCAGCAATGCTACAGGCGACGCCGTTTACGTGTGTCTGCACTTCCCTCATTTCCATTTCCCTCCGGTCTAGACCACGATAGCGACATCCTTAAGCCATTAAAACATTCGTCCGTCCCTCGCCCTCTACGCCGTAACTCCACTGCCGCCCTTTCCTATCCGGACAGCGATCCTCACAGGATACTTCGCCTACAACAGCACCGCTCCTCAACTCGTCTTGCTTGAAATTCTTCCCTCGAGTCTTCCCACGCACTCGCCCCACATCCCTGCGTCTGTTTCTCTCTCTCTGTCTCTCTCTGTCTCTCTCTCTGTCTCTCTCTCTGTCTCTCTCTGTCTCTCTCTGTCTCTCTCTGTCTCTCTCTCTGTCTCTCTCTGTCTCTCTCTCTGTGTGTCTCTCTCTGTGTCTGTCTCTCTCTGTGTCTCTCTCTGTGTGTCTCTCTCTGTGTCTGTCTCTCTCTGTGTCTCTCTCTGTGTCTCTCTCTCTGTGCCTCTCTCTCTCTGTGTCTCTCTCTGTGTGTCTCTCTCTCTCTGTGTGTCTCTCTCTGTCTCTCTCTCTCTCTCTGTGTCTCTCTCTGTGTGTCTCTCTCTCTCTGTGTGTCTCTCTCTCTGGCTCTGTGTCTCTCTGCGTCTCTTCCTGTGTCTCTGTCTCGTCTCTCTGTCTCTCTCTCTCTGTTTTTTTTCGTTTTCCCTCCCTCTCTTTTCTCTTTTCAATTTTTTTTCTTTTTTTTTCCCTCTTTTCTTTTTTTGGCCCGCTTTCTTCCCCCGCCCGGGGGGGGCCCCGGTTACTGGTTTCTCCTCCCGCTCAGCACCTCATGTATGCTAATTCCCTCGCTCGGGTCACGCGGGGGCGGGAGAAATTTAGAACAGCGTAATGAATTCAGCGGGGCAGGTCGGCGGCGGTAGGAGCAGGCAGGGGCGAGGCGAGGGCCAGGCAAGAAGCCTAGCAGCGGATAATGGAGTTGTGGCCGCGGGCAAAAACGGCCGTGGGGCCCGAAGGCGTCGAGTCGCATCCGTCCTCGGGGCTGCCAAGGAGAGAACAAACGGCCGCAAATAATAGGGAAAGAAGGCGCCCGGGACCAAAAATGCCCGCGTGCCACAGCTTTTGTATGCATTTCTTTGGCTTCCTGACGGGGAGTTATCTATGGAGTGTCCGTGGCGCCCGGGCGGGCGCTGGCTCCGGCGATGAGCTATGTCCGCGACGTTGGCCGGGAGGATGGGTTGGAGAGCGCTGCCAGCGGGAGGATGGGGGCGGGGGCTGTGAATGTCAGAGGTGATGCGCTGAGTGATGGCTGCGCGATCGGTGGTGTAGGAAGAAGGCCAGACCGTGGGTGGTGGAGAAACGGCGATACAAGCCACGAAAGGGGCTGTTGCGGTGGCTCCTTACGTGCTTCAGGAGGTTAGGGCCATTTAAGTGTCAGGCCGTAGCAATTCACAGACCAGAGGAGTGCTCGTATTTGGTGAGTAACAACTGAAGTGTAGTACCACAAGAGCAACGCATATGACTGCATGTTTTGTAGACTACGATCATGTCTAATGCATGTGTTTTTAAACAGTCATCTACTGCGATTCACCTGAATAGCAATAGTTGGGAAAATGCAAATTCTTTTTCAAATATATTCCAAAGTGTTGTTAGAAAGAGACATTAACACGTGAAATGAAGTCTGTTCGTTACTCGTCAACAATTTTGGTTAATTTTATAGACGTTGTGGATGCATGCGTGATGAGAAAAAATTACTACTGCATGACATATTGGACTGAATAACAGTGAAATAAATTTTAAATAGGTCTGTGCTGAAAAATAAATCTGTTTAGTTTTGTTTTATTTAATGTTTTTCTCATGTTAATGCATAAAAACGTATTGCAATATTCAGAGTATTACTATTTTAGTAACATCTGAGAGGAATAAAGATCATTTAAGCATTTTCATTAAGAAGTTAAGTACTTTCTGAACAATAAATATTTACATGTTTAAATGGTCACACAAACACTACTTTAAGTTGTGTGAGAGCAGTGTCTTCCATTACAGTAACAAATTGTACCTTATCACATTATAACTACAATGTATTTCATTAGTACACCATATCACGTTGCATGTTAAAGGCTCTAGTCTGTACTCCCCTAAACCCGGTTAAACCGATGACGTACGCTGGGACCGCAACTGAACCTGGGCGAAGTGTTGAGGTCACAGCCTACGCAGGGGATATTCATCTGGTGGTTTCGGTGGTTCGTGCGTGCTCGTACGTGTTCGTGCGTGTTCACGCCCGTGCCGGGCGGCGCACTGCGCACGTGTTACGCTTACTAACGCGCTATCTGACGCAGATTCCATCGCAACTTCGCTACTGCTGCTGCTCGCCGCGGTAACGTTATTGAAGAGAATATGAACTAAGTTAGCGCGGAAGAAGTAATTGCAAATGCAAACACTCCCTATTTCACACGGCCGTAATAAAGTAATATGTGCCCTTAAAAGAGGACTTGGCGGAGCCGTAACCTTGAGTTAATTAAATTTTTAAAACTCCGATATGGTTCGATAAAAATTACTTTAGCGAAATTGAAGGCCGGACGTATGCTCGGCGGGATGAAGCGTGCGCGAAAGATGGGGCGCTGGAGGGGGAACGGGGGAGCTGTAGAAGAGGGGAAGTGGAGGGGAGAGGAGGGGAGGCCGTGGAAGGTTCCACAGCGCCAGAAGGAGAGGGGCGTAATGAAGTGAAGGAGGTGTCAGCGTCAGCGCCAGAGGGAAAGGAAGGGGAAGATGGGGGAGGGGTAGGAAGATTCGAAGGAAAGACGACGGCAGCGAGACGAGAAATCAGTTGAGGCAGCAGTTTATTACGGAACATATTAATTAGAAGGCGCGTAACAGCTTATTAAGTTACATTTTTTCAATAAAAATATCAGCAGAAAATAAAAGCAAAAGTAGATAAAATTAAATCTACCTCATTCAAGGAAATGTCGAAAAAGTCACTTCTTTTTGCTGAGTGTATACAAATTATGTAGAAATATGTATATTTGTAGAAATTACTACTTTTCTTTATAAAATATGCTCAAAAAGGAAACATTTTCTGGAGGGGAGGGGACGAAAATGCATGTGGGAGTCGAACTGAATTGCCTGGCAGCATCGCAGTGGCAACAGACTTTGTATGGATAATCTTCTGGAGTATAAATAACCAAGCGACTCAAGTACGACTTGTTTTGTTTTTGTTTGAAGTAATGAAAAATATTGACGTTATACTGTGATATGTAATGTTTAAATGGAAGGAAACACCATGTTTAATGGAAATGTAATATTTATTTGACAGAACCAGTTAGTGAATGTAAGTACAATGAGAAAGTGGAAGATAAATCAATTAATTACTTAAGTTGTTACGTAAGAAAAAGTGAATAAGCTCTTTAAAGCAATTCGATAGTTCCATTGCTCCTTTTATTGCAACAGTCACCAAACAAAATGAAAATTGCCATTTGAGAATTACATTTGACCTATTTCAAAGATTTTTCAGTCAAATCAAGTAAAACGTTGCCGTGGTAAGAACTGCGCTCAGTACTGTGATGATAAGAGTCCTAGAGTACGGGTAGTAGCTTCATTTCTCGATAATGGAACGAAAAGCAAATGTAAATAGACAGCCAAACCCAGCAGTACTGGAAAGTCGAGTTTTCGTAAGTGGGCAACGACATGACGCAAGAACTAGAGCCCCTGTCGCAAGGAAGTAGCCCGACTGCACCAGCTCGAGGTTTTCAAACGATGTCGCTGGCCGTCGCCGAGAAGGTCCAGAGAGCGCCCAAGGCCGGATGTTCAGGGAGGCGGCCGTCAGCCACGCGCACCTCACAATCCTCTTCCGCGACGACGTGGCTTAGTTATAGCCCCCGCCTAATATCCGACCTCCCCACCCCGTCCTGCCCCAGCAAGCCGACTGGACGCCCTAAGATCCCCAACCTGCCCCGCCGCCCGCATATCCGCCTGCGCCTTCGCTTCACCCTCCATCCTTGCCCCGCCCTCAGCCCTCGCCAATCCCTTCGCCTCCGCCCTCGCCTCTGCACTCGCCTCCGCCCTCGCGTCCACCCACAACTCCACCCTCGCCTCCGCCCTCGCCTCTGCCCTCGCCTCCGCCCTTCGCCTCCGCCCTCTCCTCGCCCTCGCCCTCGCCTTCCCCCTCGCCCTCGCTCTCGCCCTCGCCTTCACCCTCGCTTCCGCCCTCGCCGTTCGCCTCGCCTTCCCCCCCCTTCGCCCTCCCCTTTCGCCCTCCCCTTCGCCGCTCCCCTTGCCCTCGCCTTCACCCTCGCCTTCGCCCTCGCCTTCGCCCTCGCCTCGCCTTCGCCTTCGCCCTCGCCCTCGCCCCGCCCTCGCCCCCTCGCCCTGCCCTCGCCCTCACCCTCGCCCCTCGCTCTCGTCCTCGCCTTCGGCCTCGCCTTCGCCCTCGCCTTCGCCCTCCCTTCGCCCCCCCTTCGCGCCTCCCCTTCGCCCTCCCCTTCGCCCTTCGCCTTCGCCCCGCCTTCCACTCTCGCCTCGCCCTCGCCCTCGGCCTCTGCCTGCGCTCTGCCCTCGCCTCTGCCCTCGCTTCGCCCTCGCCTTCACCCTCGGCCTTCACCTCGCCTTTCGCCCTCGCCCTTCGCCTTCGCCTTTCGCCTTCGCCCTCGCCCTCGCCTTCGCCCTCGCCCTCGCCCTCGCCTCGCCTCGCCCCGCCCTCGCCCTCGCCTTTGCCCTCGCCCTCCCCTCGCCCTCGCCCTCGCCCTCGCCCTCGCCCTCGCCCCGCCTCTCACCGCGCCCGCGCCCTCGCCCTCGCCCTCGCCCTCGCCCTCGCCTTCGCCCTCGCCCTCGCTTCGCCTCGCCTTCGGCCTCGCCTTCGCCCTCGCTTCGCCCTCGCCTTCACCCTCCCTTCGCCCTCCCTTCGCCTTCCCCTTCGCCCTCGCCTTTCGCCCTCGCCTTCCGCCCTCGCCTCCACTCTCGCCTGCGCCTCGCCCTCGCCGTCTGACCCTCGCCTTTGCCCTCGGCTCTGCCCTCGCCTCTGCCCTCGCTTCGCCCTCGCCTTCACCCCGCCTTCACCCTCGCCTTCGCCTCGCCTTCGCCTTCGCCCTCGCCTTCGCCCTCGCCCTCGCCCTCGCCTCGCCCTCGCCATCGCCCTCGCCCTCGGCCCTCCGACCTCGCCTTGCCCTCCGCCCCGCTCTCCCCTCGCCTATTCCCCTCGCCTTCGCCCTCCCCTTCGCCCTCCCCTTCGCCCTCGCCTTCGCCCTCCCTTACCCTCCGCCTCCGACCTCGCCTCCCGCCCTCGGCCCTCGCCTTCCCCTGCTCCGACCAGCGTTTGCGCTCTCACATCCACTCTCGCCTTCACCAGAATTTTGGACATTGTCATCATTTCGCCTCCGTCCTTACATCTTCAGTCTAGATGTATTGCTAAGAGACACTGCCGACACGTTTTTCCGTCAGAGTGAAAAATTAAAGCCATTGTGTCGGCTGCTCTTAAAGGTAGGAGCTTGAAACACCTACATTTCCCCTTACAAGTATCTCTTCAATGTAGGAGGGATTGTATACTCTTTCACACTGCCCTGAAGAGCAACCAAGTGGTGCGTAGTCCTCTTGAAATTGGAACCTGATACACAACTCACCTGACATAGACGTAACAGAATATTTCTACAAGTACGCCAAGTAATTTGAGTTCAGATTTTAGTATAAAAGAAATGCTTCTGTGACGAGATTCCTATTTGGATTTAAATTTTTGTAAGAGCGGATTTCATGAAAATATATATTTTCGAGTGACAACTTCATTGTAGCAGATTCAATAAATAATTTTACATAAACATCACCGTAATTGGGACATTTGTCAAACCGTGGTATCAACATACGCATTCCTGTGTCGAAGAAGTTTACTGCCTGGGATAGGAACTAGTGTTTGGCAGCTATTTTCATCATTGTGATACGCGCAATGCTGACCTCAGAAATTTCTCGAGGCGTAAGAAAAGTGAAGTCTTTGGGGACGCGTTATCGACTATGGGGCAGATGGTCATACGGTTGGAAACACACGGCTAGACTTACAACAAATATTCTTCAGCAGTTGCGCTGGAAATTGTTGTAAAGTTAATAAATATTAGAAATTAAGTACCTTCTTTCATCTCTTCTGTAGTCAGCACTGTTTTTACTCACAAAATACATATGAGATTTCTGTTCATTATCAAAACTTTATCTTAAAATTTAAAAGCAATGTGTTTTAATTTATGAAATATATTTTGGTATTTCATGCGCAGGAATTTCTGATATGATTTGTATGATATTTAGGTCAATGTAAGTAAATAAATTTGCAGAGATGCTCATCATCTTAAATATGTAATTATCCCTACGTTTTCGTATAGTTGCAGTTTGATTTTATATTTCGTGAAATGTGAACTTAAGAAAAGAGTCAATTGAGAGACGTAGCGTGGGTTAGGGTGTGTTAGGAGAAGTTTGGATATGGATCTCAAATGAATGAACACCAAAATGTACGCTGGGGATATTAACGTGACATTCTGGTTTGAAAATCCAAATAGTAGCAACTTCAGAATATCGAAGTTTTGGTAAAAGGGGGACGTATTTCAAAAAATTAATTGGGGGTTATGCAGTAAGAAACACGTAAGCCGAGGAAATGGAAAAAGTAATATTTGTCGATTGATTTTGTTTTCAAGAAAACTCGATTAATATTTTTATTTGTGTTTGACTTTAAGTGTTATTATATTAATTACTTCAGGAGATAAGACAACGGGCAGAGATGTTTGGTATGTGGCAATACAGCTTCAGCTAGATTTATTGGCGTTCAAACGATCGCGATTTACGTGTGAACATGCTGTTGCGGGAACGTTGAACATTCAGTAGATTCGTAATAGATGTCGAGTGTATTTGGCAAAAGCGGTGAAATATACTTTTCCGGCTCTATAATACCTACACTTTTAACTACGTCTATCAAAATGTAATTTTCCAGCAACTCCTTATGATAAATTTTCAAAAAAATATAGCATGTTTAACAGTAAAAACATTGGCCGAGATACAATCCCAAATAATTTTAAAATGGCAGGCTTAACTTGATTACTAATAATGATTGATAACTAATAATGTCGCACTCAGTGTTGTGATTCAGATCATTTGTTAAGTTAAAGCTCGGTCACTACTCTATATTCAGGTCAACAATACCTCTCCAATGTCAATCGTCCGTAAATTGCTCCGTTAGATGTTGGTCTCAGTTAATTACATCCAAGCTGTCTGGTTAGAAGAAAGTGCGATATCGCTAGAGCGTGATGATTTTTCCGGGAACACCGCCAGGGTTCTTTTTCATGCCACAAGTGTTACAAGGCTTCTGTAGATTTTCTGCCCCTCGAAAATACGGGCACTTCGGCCGCGATCGTACCTGCGCACTGGAGGTTCAGAGGCCAGTAACTAACCTCTCACTCACCGAGACTTCCCACCAACTTGATTACTATGTCTTAGAAACGGCTGATAAAAAACTTCCCAGCAACCTCAGTCTCAAGATGGCGGTCGACTTCGTCCTTCCGAACACTAAATATCTACACAGTTCGTTTTTAACTTTTCCAGCCGAAAATGTTTAAATGTTTAATGCATTATATAATATTCACTTTTCTGGTGAATTTTATACCAGTCAGATGCCACCAAATATACCTTACTACTGTTACGAATCTATTGAATGTTCGGTTCCTTCCCCAAGGTTTCGCCAAACTTCCAATATCCTGAAGTCTGTACTATTTTGTTTTTAAAACTATTTGCGTTTTAAAACCAGAATGTTACGTTAATACTCCCTGCCTACATTCAGGCAAACTCTACCTAGTTTTCTCAAGAAACGCGCGTCCACGGTAACCGAGGCTACATCCCTCAATTGTCTCTATCCATGGGTTCACACAACTCGATCAAATTTATTTTCTTATTTCGTAACAGTTAAGTATCTTGTATAAGCATTTTTTCGTAGAATTAATTAATGAATGTTAATGTCGTCTTTAGTTAGTGCCAATTTATAATTCCATATTTTCCCTACAAAAAACTTTAAGAGTGACAAAATTCTGGAACACGTAAATATACGATGCTCTTAAATAGCAAAGTAAATTTGTTTGACAATAGTTAAACATAAACACTTCGTTTTAGGTTTTTAACAACACATTTGAACTAGCAAACTTTGGATAAAGAATTATGAAGTAAGGGAATATTCTCTTCAGACATAAAATTTGAAATGAAGACAACGAATCTAATTAACTTGTAGGGTAATCTTGAGATTTGAACACCACAGATAACGCACAATATAATGTAATAATAATTTCTAAAATTGCATCGACTAATCCATTTTGATAATTAAATGCGTTGACTGTGAATGAAACTCTCATTCTCACTGTTTACAGAATACACGCGAAATTTTCAAAAAAAATCGTACCAACGCACGCAAATATAACACACGAAACTTTGTGTTCTCGACCACAATGGTCTACCTAAATACAGCACTGTTTTGAAAGCACAATAAAAATTATCCATCATAGGACAAAGAGCGCAGTTTGCAGAAGCGCTGCTACAAACAATGCCTCCCTGGCCTACTTATTCTTATTTCCTTTTCAAAAAATGTGACGGTCAATGTGATTATTAGAGTATTAGTGTATTAGAGTGTCATGCGTGTAAAGAAGAAGAGCATAAAATTAAAAATCTTCTTCAATTACCTTGCCTTGATGATAACCACTAATTGCTTTTAAAAATCCTACAAATAGATAAAATGTCAAAATGTCATGAGAATATAACATTTATGAGGTATGCACGTACAAAACCTTTGCAAAAGGGTATGAAGAACTTAAATTTAAGTTCTACTTATTTTTATCGCAAAGGTTTATCCTCGTTTATCCTCCGAAGAAGTTACGAGAAACAAAGAGCAGAAATACTAAATTCTACTGTAAGACAGTATAACTTTGTGTACCAAGGGTTAAATAGCGTTGAGATTTATAATTATTTAAATTATTATTATTTGATAGTTAACTTCACATTTCCTTATCAGCCTAAGAATTATCGGAGGAATTTCAATCCGTATTCCCGCTACCATATACCTCACTCTAATGCACTATAACATATAGAAATGGCAACGTTAGCGTTTATAAGTTTCACTCAAAGTGTATCTTACGCATTTCCAATACGCTGACTATTTAAAACAAGTGCCGTCTCCAGTTAACTACTTTTACGTACAAGATTTACTCTCTTTACACTCACCAAAATTAACGCACGTGCTCTTCGCTTGCTCACGGAATCGGAACATTACTTAAATAAGGACGAGCGCTTGCGAGTACGAGAATATTCCTGCGAGAAGTCCATAAAAGGACAAAACGCTTTACTGAACAATGCCAAGCAAATTCCAGGCGATCTCCATAAGGCCGGTGATTTCGTTGAAATGGCGGCAGGACAGACGACGGACAGCAGAAAAGAAAAAAAAAAGGAAGAGCAAGGGGAGAGCTCCAATTTAGCGGTGCTGCCGTGGCGCCGTTCTCGTCGCCGCCTCCGCAAATCCACTTTGCTTCTGCAGTGGGCGCTGCTAGCGATCGCTCGGCCCCCTTTACGGATCGACAGACCGCCCCGCGCCGCGCCGCGCCGGCCGGCCTTATCGCTGCACAATGCGCGGGCGATCTCGGCCGGCTGCCCAATCGCCCCCGCCCGCTGTTCTTGCAGCCCCACCTCCCCCTGCTCCGCCCTGTCCACCTCCACCC
>BOPP01000021.1:6891375-6904443 GCA_017312745.1 Gryllus bimaculatus
CGCCTCTCGGTGCGTCCGCAATCCCTCGGTGATCCTCTCTCGCTGCACCTGCTTCGCTTGGCTTGGCTTCCGCCATTTGGTTTGTCTCTCTTACACCTCCTCGCTCTGTCGCTGGGTGTTTCAGTTTGCAGCAAAAACTAAGGAAAACAATTTATTGCTCTTAACGTACTCGTGTGTGAGATAAATTTTCAACTTATCTATTACAACTTTTCTTCTCTTATTTCTCTTACTATTTCTTTGTTACCCCTTTTTTATGAATCATTAATTTTTTTTTACTTTTTCAATTTGCAGTGATTTTCAATGGGCTTTTCCTTTCTTTTTGCAGCTATTTCGTATGGCTTTTCTTCCATTTGTCTCTATTATTATACTTTTGCTTACTTTTTCCAACTTGTTGTATGCACTTTTGTAAATTGGTTGCATGTACTTTAGTGAATTTGCAGGTTTTGTAGAATTCATGAATTATATTTATATATTTTAAGCAGTTTCTCAGTCTCGAACATTCAACAAAGAGTTTGGCTTGAAAGCATGATATTTGTTTAAAAAAGTAGTACACAAAATAGTAACCGTTATGTTAATTATGCCTTTTTACAAGTACATAAATTGAAAGGAAAATCTATAGGGTAGAAGAACATTAGGAAAATGTATAGACAATTTTTGTGCCTATAAATGTTTTCACAGTTGCATTAAAATACACCTAGTTAAAGCGCCATTACATCTGCAAAACCGTCTTCTCTTTCGATAACTGACGCCCCTACCTACTTACTATCGCTTGCTATACCAATCGTTTCTTATATTCCTGGAACAGCATCTTCTTCTGCATGAAAATTCGCTCTTGACTCGAGCTGATTTCCCGTCTGCCCGTCTCGCTAACATTGTTCCGCCCGCTGCCGTCGACCTCCATCACTGCTCCCTCCTAATTTCCCTTCCGTCGGCGACGAGGCCTCGTGCATCCCAGCCTCTGGGGGAGCGGTTCCCCCACACCTCCCTCCCCTCCCCCTCTTCCCGTCTCCGAGGGGGACTGCTCCCCGCCGGGCCTCTGGGCCGCCGCAAGCGCTGGGCGTCCTTCAAGACGAGGAGCGACGCAGCTGTCCCCCGAAGCGCGCAAGGGTCACCAGACCACCGGACCACCAGATCAACCCCCTGCTTCGACCTCCCTCCCGCGTTTCCCGGCCCGTTGGATCGAAATGATGCTATTTGGGTTTCTTGTGGAATGGGTTTGACGCTCGTCCTTCAGAAAGCTGATACGATAGAGATTATTTTAAATCGCACTGACGAATTAACGCATTTAAATAATTAAGTGTAAACACTACAAACGTGACATCTTTGATGTTCAATTTTTCATTTGCCCTCTGTTTTGTAGAGCAAAAGTTAAATAGTTATTACACTCAATTACTGCATTACTTGTACAAGTATACAGCATGTCTCTAAGTAAACACAGTGGTAGAACAATTGTCCGTAGTATCAATATTCGAACATGATTTCACGCAGAATGTCTTCTTAATTCACTAATGACTTTCGGCACTCCATTCTCTTCTCGAAGTTTCCGTTCCTCTTGTCCAAGCATCTCAATTTTACAGTGCGCAGAACGACAGTCTTCCCAACGTGATGAAGGGAGCCTAGCAAGACAAAAAATCTTCCTGAATAATGGTTGACTCAATCCACGTCGCTCTTCCTTCTTGCCGTGAGGTCGGCTGCCTGCCAGGGCAATGTCTGTCTGTACCGCTTCGTAATTGAGCAGCCGTCGCGGCGCTGGGAAGCAGGCGCGATCCCCGTGGGCTCCGCTCGAGACATGTCACACCCTCGCACATCGCGACGGTTGTTCCATCCGGAGAGCAAGTGGGAGAAGGCGCGGAGACAGCGTTACCTTTAACACATTTTTCATTAAAATACCTGTGAATGTACGAGTGTTTACAAGGAAACCAAGTTCTAAACTTCACTATTTTTCGACAGATCCTTGATAAACTAATAGTTGAAAAACTATAGGAATTGTGGTGAGTTATCGTTGGCATTTCCAATGATATAATTATATGCGTTGTCATTGCCAACAATAATTATTATTCCAAAAGCAGCTTTCGATGGCTTAGCTATCATCATCAGTTTTCTTCTGTATGGAAGCCACAAAAACGACTAGTCGTTTTTGACGACGCATATAATGATTTCAGTTTAAAAACTCATTTGTTTCGATAGTTCTTAAATACAGGTGCTCAGTTTTGTCTTGTTGACAGATTTAATACAATATTTTGTATATTATTTCCACCAATTTCGATCTAAGTGGCTCGCATTGTTTCATTGGCAATCCGTTAAGGAACTAGTATTCGCATATATCATTCATACTCATGTAATAAATACTGAGAAAGTTCTCAAATGCCACCATTCTCAAAAGAGAGGAGAAATGCATGTGAAGGAAAGAGAAACTATTTTAAAGTAGTCATCAGCGAACTCTAAAGTTCTTTTTACAAGGTCAGTGTACCGCCTCCGATGCTTTAAGTAGTTTTAAAAATATTTATTCAGTTTAAACAATTTAAAAGTATTATAGTATCATGTTTATAAATTTGAATTTGTTAATTAGATTAGAAGAATACGGAAAAATAGCGTGTTCCCCATCAGCAAACCGAGACTCATACCGCTCAATCGATACTCAAACGTTAAACCGGAAGACGTCTAGATGGACCTATGAGTGACTGACGGGCAAATCGGACAGGTTATCGGATTACTTTACAAGGATTTTAGTTGCTAAACACCAATACTGATAGTAAAGTTATAGGACGATTCATAAAAAATATTTTTTAATATTACCTTTATAATGAACGTTGCCAAGACTTGGAATTCACAAAAAAAACAAACTTTTCTGCCTAGTGACTTCTATCCTGGAACTCCAGTTGCACTAAGATTTTGATATTTCATGAAATAATTCTACTTCAATTTTTTAATGATTTTTTAACATGTTACAAAAGTAATTTTTTTACTCATCTTTGATCAAGTTTTGGTGATTGTGCCAAAACTACTTCTACCTGAAATATTAATCATTTTAATGTTTTATTAAAAAGATTCGAAAATGTAAACATAAAGATCTAAAAAAGGCGTCTATTAATGTATTAAAACGCGAAATAATAGTTTCAATATGATTTGCACGCATGAAGAATAACAAAAATATGATCAAAAACTTGGGGAACTAAAAACGTTGCATATTGAGTTTTTTAGAAGATCTTTAAAAATATAATTGTACGTTTAAAATTCCTTTCAGGGCAGTTTCGACACACAAGCCCCGCAAAGCCATTTCTATTAATTTATTTTGTTTATTCCCTATTAATTTGTGCTTACTTTTGTAGTATATTATAGCACGTTTTTTCCACAGTCGACATTAAGCTAATAAAAAAAGTTAACATGACATCGTTAGTCTCTTTATGTTTCTTCAACTTTAAACTTAAACGATCGTGAACAGAGGAAGAAAACCTGAAAAACGATGTACATCGCACGATAAGGTGAAGTTTTCATGAAAATCATTTGATATAAATAAATGCATTGCTTCTAGTATATTATTTTCGTGCAAGATATTTCTTAATAATTATCAGTAATCTTAAATAATAATAATAGAGGACATTAAAGCAGAAGAATAAACTTACGTGCGGAATATATATTAAAATATTTTTTTCCAAATATGTCAACATTTATATTCATCTATTTAATAATCCTCTAGTTTTTTCAACCCAACAATAATCTTATTTCCAAAGAATTTGTTGTATCTTTGGAAATAAAGCAAAGAGAGGGAGAGCGACAGACAGAAAGATACGGAGAGAAAGAGAGAGAGAGAGAGAGAGAGTCATTGAGAGGTAGAGAGAGAGAGAGAGAGACAGACAGACAGACAGACAGACAGATAGAGACAGAGAGAGTCAGAGAGAGACACAGAGAGAGCGAGAGTCAGAGACGAAGAGGACAGTGATAAGCAGATTGTAACAAGATGCTTCTGTGATATTTAGTAATCCGAGGAGACGACTAATCTTCTTTTAACTGAAAAGGCCCTCACAAATGTTTATTCAGACACTTTTTCGCTGGATGCAGCTAATTAGTTCATTGAACAGCTCTCATATTATTTTAAATAAGGCGAGTCATTTTATAGAAAACATTTCAACACATAGTGCTTTCAACGTACTTTTTGTTAAGACACATAATAAAGCAACTCCAGCTGAATAACAGTTTTGTTGGTTGATGGTAGTATTTAAATGCTAAAATACTTTCTGCGTGGAATTAAGGGCCTTTATCGTATAAACCCGTATTTCAAAGAACGTTTAAAACAACCTGCAAATGTGAGGATATAAATATATGCTGACGGACCCCCCTACGGGATAAGAAGAGCATCACATATTGTGCAATAAATGCTACGTGACGTTTAAATAAGTCATCCAACTTTATCTTCATTTCTCATTTCCAGTGCGCGCAGAAATGGAGAGGAAACTATGCATCCCCCGGCTAATATGTGAGAGCTGTCAATGGTTTTATTAGATATTCAGGAACACGGAAAAAACTTGAAAACAATGAAACGATGTTTCAATTTTGACTGAAAAATGCTAATATTAGATTGTAATTCTGGGTATTCTCAAATTGATTTTACCGACTGCATACTTATTCTCAAAACGTCATTGTTTTCGACACACCTGACGTCATTCATTTTACGTGTTGCATTTGGAACAACAATTTTTTTGATATTCTTGGTGCGTTGGACCAATTGTTGAACCGTGCATTTTTATATATTGTACAGTTATTGCAGTTTTCGTAAAGATTGTTTGGGTTAAAATATTTCATTTACTGCAGTGTTATATGAGAGTATTTTATATGATTTTGAGAAGTGTTCGTGCTATGTTTTTTGTGTAGTTTGGTTCTGTAACGCCGTACATTGTATACAATGATTTTAAAAATAAAAATAGCTTCACAGTTGAAACCAACTTCGAACTACCAGCCCTAAATTGTGCCTCACAGCACTATATAGCCGGTCCAGTACGAGGGTAACGATTGCGCAAAAAAGTCAAATAGTTCTTTTCATTTTATCTCTTTTATTTTGTCCCTCTTCCGTCAATTTAATTTTACATTGATTTGAAGTTTCTGCACCACTGATGCTATAGAATGAGAGCAATCAGATGAATTAAATCTCCAAAAATGTAACGGAAGGTTCTAACAAGTCTCAGCGTTTTCAGTCCTGCGTATGAAACCTCATTTGAGCACTACCTGTTCCCTTCATTTCCTCACAAGTTCCTCAAATCCTCCACCTTTGCTTTCCATCTTTTCCCCGACATATCTCCCTATATCCCTGCTGTGCCTCACGTGTCTCCCAAAACACGTGTTCCTACAAAATACAAATTCAAATCCTTTGGAGATATAAAATCGTGGTTGTCAGGGCTTAGGCCTCATCTTCTCAGAGGCATGCTCGATTACTATGAGACGTGCAGTAATTTATTTAGTATGTAATAATTCCCAATCTTCTAATTTTTCGTCTTAAAATTCTTGCAGACCTATATGTCCTTGTTTTTTTATAAATTATCAAAGTCGACATGTACTCTTAAAGAATTATGCAGGAAGATGATTGTTATCAGAGTGGTATGCACCTGTTTTAATGAAAGCAGTTTATAGAATTACATTTCCGATAGATTCTTTTTGAACGCTCAAAAGCAAAGTAAAAAGGTGAAAACTGATATCGGCATACGTAAATAAACGATCAAAATTAAAAACACACACTTTTTTCGTTCTTAGTAATATTTTTCATGCTGGTCCACAATATTTCATCTTAGTGTACAAAAAAAGTGACACAAATAAGTAGTCGTCTCGTTTCAGTTAAATGGATAAATATTTTTAGGAAATATATTTTTTCACTAGAAAAATTTCCTATAGTTTACAAGCGACAGCTATATAATTTATTACGCTCAGAGCAAAATCGTTTCCTTTCAAAATGAAATTTCTTAAAGGTGTTACATTCTCAGACTTCAATCACATGTGTTTGATTTGTCACAATTAATTCCCATTAAAGTTAATATTGTGCCAAAACCTGCATAGATTTCAATATGGCCACATAATGAAATTGGCTGTTTCAGACAAAATTATATTGATCAAATTTTGTCAATAAATTATGTTGATGTGGTTATAAATAAACAATATTTGTGTAATTTATCATTTATTTCGTAATTTTGATGCAAAATTAGGTTTGAATAATTTACGTGGTTTAGCATTTATAAATTATGTTCATTATATTGAAAATTACAAACCTATTAAAGCTCGCCCGTCAGTCACCGTTTGATTAACACTAGCATCTCCCTTTACCAGAGGCATGAAGCAACTAAGCACGGTTTTGGAAGATTCGCACCGACACACGTAATAAATGCACTCGAGCGTACAATTTTTTAGCGACATCTAGATTTGTTAATTTGTCAACCTCTTTCAGGAATGTCAAAACTTGCTAAAATGTTTCGTTTATTATATATGTCGACTGATGATATACAGTTTCAATAGAAGACATTTGAGCTGAGAAAAAAAATACTGAAATTACTGTTCCGTTTTTGGAGAAATATAATGAATGAGTTCTTCTGAGCAGAGCCGTTGCTTTCGCAGCCAAACAAAAATGTTTTACTCTAACCAACTGCTGGAGCAATCTCTGAAAGTCATTATTTTTTGTTGCAAGCATAAATCAATAACAAGTTACTATTCGCATTATGTACATTAAATATATTATATATACACTCGCAATGCATATAATATATATATTTCAGTACGTATGTCTATGCGACAGTAACATTTTTCAGAAGTTGCATTTTAGTCCTTACTTTAAGATGACGATGACGTTTTTTACATCACATGGATTTATATTAATGTATATGTCGTTTCCCTTCTCTCTGTGATAATTATGCATTCGTTCAGGAGGTGTCGGAATTAAACATACGCTTTGAGAGTATGTAAATTACTACGAACATTGTTTTCGTCTCGAATTGAGAATAAAGAGGGAAAGGTTTGAAGAGCAATTTCCATTAAAGGAAAAATTGCTTAACTCTATTACCATTGTTGATTATTTGCTCAAAAAACAGCAATATGGATTGAGAGTTATATGGTGCTGACTTTATTGGATCGGGAATTAGCATAAATTTATATATTAAAAATACTTTAAGGATAAGGAATTATTATATAGGTAGTTTAGTTAATATGTTTTTGTTTTTATTTCAATTTTGAAAAATAAAAATGGAAAAGCTTAAAACAGGATCTTAAATCCTTAGAATTTCTTTCGTCAAATAGATTAGTCTTAATTTTTTGTAATCAGAGTTATTACTAAATATACCGTGTAGTGATATATTAACTATTCCTACGCCTTGGAAATACGATCTGTTCTCTGTGGTCTTTCCAAGTCAAAAGAATACAGCACGGTGCGAGTTGATATTTATAAACGCCTTATTACATTTTTTCATTGCAGCATTACACTCGGGTCCACATCTATTATCCACACAAATCTTCTTGAACTATGATCTACTTCCCTCCTGCTACAATAAATAGTATAGTCATTCCAAAAACATCGTCGTTGCATGAAACATTCAGTTCCAGTCGAGAAGTATCGAAAGCTTTGTTTGTGAAAATCTACGGAAATTGCTGAGTCGGGTTCCGTTTTTTTACAGGTGACGTCTCGGAACTCCTCAGTCGTCGTTAGGAGAACGTACAACTGTGGCGAACTCAACATTCGAAAAAGTTGCGAAGGCGTGTGAGTTCGAACGAGGAAACTAGGTTATAATACATCATCTCAGTCTTGCTTTCGGTCTCAATGAAGTCCCCAAAAATGCGAACTTGCTACGACAGAAGCAGGTTCGACTTTGATTTTCCATTGGTTGGCATTACTTCAAAAACTCTAGAGGCCGATATTGGAACTAATACCTTCCACTACACACACATTTCGGCAAGACATCGTTCAAGAAAAGTTGCAGAGGTGTCTCATAGAAACGCAATCGTTGGACCGCAGGAAAGAGAACGTTTATTGAGGAACTCTCGCTCCGAAATGAAGATCGAGGCCATAGAAATCCTAAAGGTAGAAAGGTTGGCTGCGAACGCGAATTCAAACCGCGTTGGTAAATGAATGGATAGACCGTTCACTTTTCCAAAGCAGTCACGTAAAAACCGCAGTTGCTTCCAAAACAGAGCCCGAGTTTCGCATTCCGGCCGCGCGCTAGCGTCGCCGGTCCATTCAACGACTCCTTCAATGAGTCCGCGCGTGCTTTGCAGGCGGCTGTGACGAAAGAGGGCGGAGACGAAAAAGGTGCAGGCGTTGGAGGATTCGTCACAAGCGGAAGTACCGACGGAGAACTGAACCGGTTGTGGCAAAATGGTTTTGCTCAGTACCCGTTCGCATGTTATGTCATGCCGGGTATTTGAGAGTGGCAGTGTGGGGGAAATGTACGAATAAGGTAAGTGTTCGGAACAGATTGTAATGGCTCCTCTATTGATTTTTGTGATTCTTTGCAGAGGGCAGGCAGGAAGTGTTGGAGAGATGGAGGAGGCAGGACGCTTGGCCGTCCGTGCTGGAGAAAAAATGTTTGCTGCAGCAGAATTTTCGGACATGGTGAGTCTGATAATATTTTGGAATCTCAACCCTTAGTTTATGGAAAAGTATTGGAGGACGTGAGTTATGAAAGGTAAGTGGGAAAGGTGAATAAAGGGGGACGACGCAGAATGAGCAGCGAAGCGCCGGTGGACAAGAAAATTTACACAAACAAAATTGTCAGTTTGTAGTATAACTATTTAAATCGTATCGGAGATGTTTCTTTGGCAACCAAATGCAGTAAAATCCTCAATTATTTTTATAAAATGTTAACTTTTATCATTAATCAATTTTTTGAACAAATATTTTTTCTGACGATTATGGAGATGTATAACTCTTAACTGACTTTCTGCAAAAACGAAACGTGTAATTTGTTGGAGCAAGAGATGGTGGCGTCGAAGTAAGAAGATTAGACACAAGCGAACGAGGTGCTGAAAACTTCGTTTTCTGTCGAGTGAGAAATTGCATGGAAACTTACTGAACTTATCTTATTGAGCGAATCTTTCCGACGTTTCGAATACAAAATTTGAGAACTGAATCATGCGTATAAAGAATTGTATTATAAAGAAGTTGTAAGTTATCAAAGACTAAAACTTTAAATTGAACGTATAATCCGTTAGAAGTTTTGTAATAAATGACGTTGACAAACAGTACAATTTTGAAAAAAATTTCATTATCTTCGTACTGCCTGATACCTTCACATTATCCCATTAAGTTTTACATCACAAATGCGTTAAATTCATACATCGTCAGTGCAGAGGAAAAGTAAAGAATCTAAAATAAATTTTAATTATATATGAGAGTGATTTTTCCTGAGACCAGTACACAAAGAAAGACAAATTACGTTGTAGAAACCAAAGACAAAATTCGTTTGTTTCTTGTAATGATTTTTTATCATTAAAATACTTTTTTTCTAACCGGATTTTTTCACTAATTGAACAGGCATTCATTATAAAAATTGTTTAGATCATTATCGTTTGTATACACGATATAAGACATTTTAAAAGTAGTTTGTAAAATAATAAAATATAGTATCTCAAATGTAAAGTAGTATTAATATATCTCTCAGTATTTGCTCACTAACATTGCATCTTCAGTATTGCTGAATTATATCTCTTAGATATTACATTTATATATTTCAAATTTTAATTTTAGAATTAGGTCAAGTTCTGGAATAAATCATTTTTCCAAATCAGGCTAGTGCAGAACCATTTATCTCTGGATAAAAGGAAGAGTTTGTGAAATATTTCGGCAGTACTTATTTTTCCTTTCTTTTTTTGTCCGTAAACATTGGTATTAGCATTAGAAATACATCCGAAATTGCAAATTGTCTCATCCATCACAAAAATATATTTTTGATATATTTTTTAATCTTGTGTCGAGATAATTCGTTGTATCTGTCGGAAACACGACTGTTTGCAAATTCTTATTGGATTTGATTTTTTGTTTAAGTTCTCTCTCAAGATTCTGATAAAACCCGATTCGCCCGATTTTTACTCTCTCGCCTGCAGCGGAAATAGGCGTCTTTTTGTATTCTGAGGCCTTGTAACCTGGATACACATTCTTCCTATACATTCGTTGAACTCGCTAAATTCGAAAATAGAGAAAAAATTAACCTTTTCAAATTTGCAATATTTTTGACATAGATCTTCTTTAATGAAATCTTCTCTTTAAATGTTTAAATTAAAGTAATATAAATGAAAATATCTTAACATTTGAAAATTGAAAAAGGTTCAACTTTTCTTTAGCGTTGATTATTTTAGTAGTGAAGTAGGCGATTTGGGGATAATTTGACTGGCGTGCTTACTCAAAATACATTAGTTTGAATTCCATCACTTATAATAACAAATTGCTGCTTGGGAACAATTTTGCTTGTTTATTTAATATTATATTCCCTATCCATTAAAAGTAATACGAAAATGTAAGTGCTGTTGAATAATCACTTGAAGTTATGTGATGCAAACAAATAAACCGTCCAATCCAAAGTCGATCCTACAAGAACATGTTCGTGACATAATGCATTACTGCAGCTCAACAAAAAATTAAGAGAATTTATTCAGAAAGCTTATACTATGACCGATTTAAATTTATCCCCTACTTGTTTTCACTCACACGTTGGTCAAAACCCGCGAGATACCGCAAATGATCGCACAATCGTTCGTTTTAACGATCCCGCCCAGGTTCGTTTATAATGGGCATGTAAATTCTATTACCGTGCCCCAGTTCTCCATTCATTAATTCAGTTCGTTTGTACAGGAAATAATTGACGCCTCTCGCGCTTTAATGCAAAAGTCCTTTATCCTTTGTCCCGAAAATATATTCAGTTAGGACCTTCGTTCGATGGAAATGATTTCAACCTGGCGCTGGAACGAACTTTCGTTGCATCGCGTTTGCGTTCTTTTGTTGATGGCAATCTGACGCGGTCAGAATCATCCGCCTAATGGTGCTCTTCACTTTGCGAATATTGTATCCACTCTGTGATGCATCTCCATTGCGGGAGCGAAATGTGAACGGCAGCTCGTGTTCCGACGGTGGAGAGCGGCCGATATGGTAACCGATCGTCGTCCATGGCGGCGATAAAAGTGACCGACCCTCCATCGGCTGTGTGGGGCGAAAAGGCGGTCGACGGACAGCCAAAAGGCGTATTAACTCCCGTTTTACGTCAATATTGGTGGAGATCGTCAGCAGTATCAGCAGCAGCAGAGGTGGCAGCGGTAAAAAGTGTTATGGTGACCGCAGTGGGGACTGCGGGAATGGGAGAAATTCTGCGTTGATTGCCACTCACTCCACAGCCAAGTGAAAGTGGTGTGTATGGAAATAAACAGCAAATTACTTTGAAATGCATTTAAATTGCCTTCATTTTTGTATGACGTGGTTTGAAACTCGGATCCATTGACTTCTTTATCCACTAAACTCGAATTGAAGGTCTGTGGGTTTTATCACCTAGTTTAATAATACATTTTAATAATATATATTTGTGATAATAGTTATAAGAAATTAACCCACGATATTGTTCCAAAGGTCTGATTTCTTATCCGAAGGAGACACTTCTTCAAACAAACTCAAGAATGTAAGCGACATTTGTTTAATTTTCTCAACAGTGTGCATTTAAAAAAAATATTAAAATAACTGAAGTAAACGTATTATTAAATTTAAAAACGTTTTAAAATACTAAAATGAAAAAAGTTAATATATTACTGGCATACAATAGAAATTGCAGAACGAACATCTCCAGAATTCAGTTTGTGATTTTAAGAATACTTACAAGACATCATTATTAATTGGTTACGTTCGTAAAGTCCTTCTGCTGTTGAATGTGAAAACACTGATCTTACTGATTATTTAGAGGAAAACCTATTAGCAGATTCTGCAATGCACAACGATATTTGAGATATCTGAGCTTTCCAGGTTGTCCAAGATAAGGTAGTTCGAGTGACGCAAATTATTGCTGTCGAGGAGGCCCTGTTGCTTTTCATTGTTCAAAAAGCATTAGGCCAGGCGGTGTGTGAGACTCCGCAAAGTAGAAGCAGTTTAAGAACTATTAAAAAGGCTGTTAAAGAGCGGTATATGGCTAGTTTTAAGGATGCTCTTGTAAATCGCCTATTAACCACACGGTTTGGTTAAACCTGTTATGATGAACGGATTATTGTGGACTCAATTATTCTAATGTTGGTAGGTCAGGTAGAGAGCACTGACTAATTTTTCGTGATTGTGACAGTGCCATTTAATGTATTCTCAAGAAGTATTTCGGAATAAAAATTCTTTGGAAATATACATATCAGAGTCATGAGATGGTTTTACGTAAATTGCGAAGATCGAAGTTCGGAGACTCGCCATGAACTCAGAAACTAGCTAGAAGCGCAAAGCAACGCTACTAATGATATGTAGTGAGGTTAAGTTCGATGAAATTGTCTAAATAGACATTTAAGACTGACACAGAAACTACGCATTGTTTCTCTTTCTAACCACAGGAAGATTGATCCTTTTTATCACATACCTCCTGTTTCTCGTCCACGTCACATGTCCCATCTACTGTAGTCACCTCGTGTAGGTTAATGTCAACTTCGCCCGCTTAACTCCAAAATATGTTTCGCGGCTATTTATTATATAAACGTTCACCGGCTAATTCTGGACTTAGTCGCACTTCGCATTTGGCACTTTATTGGCAATATAATGCACATAACCGCGATAGCTGGTTTCCTAGCCTCGCAGCTCACCATGCAAGGTCTCCAAACTTCAAGAGCAAGGAACACTAGCGTCTGTTCACAAGAACAGAAGCAGAAGAACGGAGGACAGAAGCAACTCTGTTTTGGGGAGAGAGCAAAGAAGCCAAAGGCAGAGTCAACGTGGAATAGTGAACTGACCCCCCGTAGGGACAGCGGGCCCGTAGGCGACGGGGTGCAGAATTGGGTCGAGGGTCGAAGGGCCGCGCTGGCAGTGGAAGGGGCGCCGTGGAAGAGAAAAGGTCTTGAACAAGCGCTCCGAGCGCAGCCCCGCCCCTCCCCTCCCCT
>BOPP01000021.1:6916632-6927074 GCA_017312745.1 Gryllus bimaculatus
TATATATATATATATATATATACAATCTAACAAAACATTCCCAACAAAAAAGCATATTCCTATATATGAGTTATCAGCATAATATTTGTCTGTGATCTCAATAGTAAACTCACTTAATTTGTTGATTTTGACATTGATAAAAATATTTGCGTCGCGATTTGAAGAATCAGAACAATTTTCGAAAAAAAAACATCTGCGGTGCCAGGGAAATTGGTTTCATTGATATCATTAAATGATACGAAATTATATGTAGTTATTTGTGAAATTTGGAAAACATTTTCTTTTAATAATTTTGTTACGACAGGATCTGTCGATATTTGCTTATAAATTTGTTTCATTTTCCCCTCTGCTGGAACAATTTGGCAGACAAATTTTGCAGGACTTTTCTTGCATCAAAAACACTTTAATGTAGCGAACTTGCCAATATTATAGCAATTATATGTAATTTATTGCCACCGGCTATATAGCCAGTGGCCATATATAATTATGATCATGAGTGTTTTTCCCTGCATAAAAAATGCCATCTGAATTAATTAAAGTTGGCCAGGACTCGAAAACACGCAAACTGCATTAGTACTTCGCTCTCCAGTCTAACGGAGATCTGCCATGGAGTCATCAATCTCACAACGACATTAAATTGCCTACTAAAGCACTGAATGTCATTTCAATTACTCGGAGAGGCGCTTGATATCGGCTTGTCCACGTAATTAATTTTTTTTAAAATATAGTGTGTGGTGGTTATAACGAGGTATATCTGCTCTCTTGTGCCATATTAGCCTCATTAATCTCCCATTCTCAAAACCTGTACACTCTTTGTCCAAACATCGTGACTCCACTGGAGTATTAATTTTCAACCATAGTGGCCAGAATCAAGTGCAGTATTTTCACAATACGATCGGTCATTACGGGAACGGTCAATGTTGATTCGTGTTCGGGAGAGTTAAAGTTCTGACCCGAATTGCCGACCGCTTCTGTAGAACGTTACTGGTTACAGTATACTCGACTGTCAGATATGATTCCAGCACTTTGTATTAATATAACGAAGCATTAACAAGCAAAATATTTCCACCCCCTGTGCTATCAGGGTACTACCCGAAAGACCTTTACCTTCAAAACTAGAGTACATGTTACCAGGGGCTTCGTGTAAAGTACCCCTAAATTTTAAATAATGTTTATTAAAATCGCGTTGTCCCCAGTAGTCATACAGATCGAGGAATATCTATTTTGGAAAAATCCTACGTATGTTTTAGAAGCTAGTGGTCTTCGCAGATGCACGGACGGACGAACGTTTTGAAGAAAACAACTCTTTTTCGGTATCAGGGGACCCCAAAACGTATTTCCGTTGAAATTTCGAAATCGATTTTCCGCAGCATTACGTAACTTTCTCTATACTACTCCGTATATTACTCTGAATATTCCTACGTATACGAGAAAGTAAAATGATCTCATTTTGAAGATTACAGTAAGAAACACTAATTGTCCCGGAAACCGACTTTCCAAGGGTCTACGAAGAATCTTTTCCGCATTTCGCACAATGCACGTTCAGTTGTTATGCACGTGCCGTGCAGCGTAAAGTGTGTCCCGGATTGCATAGGGGCTTACATAATTCTTCGTAGTATACGTAGTTTACAAAAGTTCAAACTTTTCCTTTTAAATATATTTGATACACCCTTCGTGGTAATTCCATATACATTTACGGTGTTTGCCTCGATTGCATATTACAGATCGTACAAAATCATCAAATTTCTTTACCATAGTATTTAAAACGGTGATAGTGTGTGTCCAGCGTGTGCAGTTCCGCCCGTTATCAGTGATACCCCGTTCTCCCCAAGTGAAAGAGTTATTATAAACGATGATAGTGTGTGTCCAGCGTGTGCAGTGAAAGTCCTGCATTTGATCAGGGCAGCGACTACGGCCCGGCCTCGGGGCCACCAGGACGGCGGAAGAGAACTACATCAATACCAGCGGACCTGAAATACAGCTGGCTGAATACCACCAGCAACAGACATAACTGCTGATCTATCAATGCCAGTGCTTAATCCATCAACTGCAACAAGACCTCCAAGAAGCACAGCTTAAGGTTCAACGCTATGAATAATCGACGCAACCTTACAATACTCAGCTATCGCAAACAGAAGACACCAAAATGCTACAGCCACATTCCTCGGAGAACAGTGTAATTCCATCGTCGTCAACAAAACAGGTACAGTGCAATTCTAGTTTCCTACCTGAATGGCAAGTTGTTCGCTCTGCTAAGCGTAAACGACGTGACAGCGGTGGTATAGTAACCCCACAGAAAGCACCAAATACGAGTGAATTAAAAAAAAGTAACAGGTTCGAAGCATTGCAAAGCACAGAAAACAACTCCATCAACACGGAAGAGACACCACAAGCAAACGATATGAATGAAGATAGCAAAACCTCCGCCTATATTTATTCATAATGTCATAAAAGTGTCCTTGTTCACACAGTCACTACGTGAAGCCATCGGACAAAATAAATTTACACATAAAATTTACGACAATGAAGTAAAAGTCAACCCAGAGACAATAGAAAGCTACAGAGCAGTAAAATTCCTAAATGAAAAAAAGGCAATGTACCACACGTACCAACTAAAAAAAGAAAGCATTTCGTGTTGTCCTCGGGCACGTACACCCATCTGTTGAAATATAGAGTATTCAAAGTAAACTTGAGGAACTAGGCCACAAAGTCAGGAACATTTACAATATTCGTCGAGAGTGACAAAAGACCCAACATGCCTTTTCTACGTCGACCTAGAACCAAGACGGAATAACGCAGATATCTACAAAATAAACTACATTAATGCACGCCCAAGTCAAGTTCGAACCACCGTATAAAAATAAAGAAATAGTGCAATGCTAAAGATGCCAACAGTACAACCGTAGTTGCGTACTGCAAACGAAGTTCTAGATGTGTGAAGTGCGGAGAAGCACACCTTACCGATATGTGTAAGAAAAATAAACAAACAAAACCAACATGTGCACTTTGCGGCAAGGGACATCCAGCAAACTACAAAGTCTGCAGAGTATAGAAAGTAAGTAAACAATGTATACCTAGCACAAGTATCTTGCATTAAATACTTATGTTTTCATATGGACAAACGGCTCACATAGAGGAACCATATCTATCTGCTAATCAGATTCTCCCAATTATCATGGCTCATCTACCGCCTCTCAAACCTTTCTTTAGACAACAAAGTACTCCTTTACGAAGCAATTATCAGGCCTGTTTGGAGCTACGGAATCCGACTCTGGGGATCCGCTAGAAAATCAAATATAGAAATACTTAGAACATTCTTGTCAAATATATTCGAAGATTAGCCAATGCAACATGGTACGTGACAAATGACACACTACGTCGAGACCTTAAGATACTTACAATATATGAAGAAATCACTCATACCAAGAGCGGTTAGCCGAACACCCAAATCCATCAGCCATCAATCTACTGGATTATAGTGAGGAAGAACACCGACTTACAAGATATCGTATTCTGGAATTATCATTCCGTTTCAAACAACCCACATGATGATGAACTCTAACTTCATTTAATACATAATAATCAGATTTACTGAATGTTTGTTAAAAAACAGATTGTAAATAATCAGAATATTGAAATAAAAAATATTATTTAAAAGAAAAGGATAGATTATTTTAGAGACACAGCCAAAAAGCCATCGCTCAAGGAATCAACTTTGAAAACAGATCCTCCAATTGCGATATTTTGTTTCTTGAAGTACCGGTTATTTTGTTTTCGATGTTAATAGTATCTGTATTAATTTTGTTTAATGAATAACTTACTACCACCAAAACTACAGAATCTGCATTGAAATAGAAAGTCTTCGCTATTAGCATACAATATATTACTAATTTCAAAACGGTTTAGTGGAAATTGTACATCAATCAAAATACCCCTCGCACCGTATCAAACACAAATATATTGATCGTATTTTAGATTCTACATTTAATATATATTAAAGAACGTTTCGTAAAAAGTAAGAACCCTCATCGCTTAGATAATTCTAAATAGATAATTCTCAACTTAGTATAAGAATTTCCGTCGATTCCCAAACTTAATAGTGCAATTCGCAAACAACATTTCAAAGATGGCTCCTTTGACTCAACTCGGCCGAAGTGAATATTGGTATCCCACTGACATCAGTGAATACTGTCATCTCTTGGATCTGGATATCAATTAAATAGTTCTTCGCTTTGTTATCTTGATCGGTTCAACTTCTACCAATTTCCTGAGTTGAAATAATATTGACATATTGACACATGGCCACTCCTAGGTTTTAATTCCAAATATTCCAACTAACAACCTCTCAGACCTGTGCCATCTAAACCAATTATCGAAATTTCTTTCTAGATAAACGTCCTCTTTCTAGACTTACGAGCGGAGGAGAATTGTCAAAAGATAATGGGGCCTCTCGTGTCCAGAGTTTTGGGGGAGGTGATCTAATTGCGCTAAATGAATAACAAAATTAGAACATTAAAACAAAATTTTAATATTTGGCTTAATTAAGTTCCAACTGTAGAAAACATCTCTGTATTAACGTTGCATAAAGTGAGCCACAGAAGATGGTCGTTTATTAACTAACCGAGGAAGATTGAATCAAGACTCAGATTTCGAATGAGAATTATCATCTTTAATGAAAGAGTTTATGGCCAGACATCAAATTATAGAGGAAATAACTCTTTAAAAAGAAGTTATTTTTAAACACAAAAAGAAGAGTAGAAAGTAAAAAAATATCTTTTTTATTCAACAATGTTTCAAGTCAACGTATTTGGGTATAAATTTAGATACGTTCACTTCAATGTAAAAAATATGTTTAAAGTGACGATGAAAAATTGAGATATTATATTCAACAAGTTTACAAATAGTTACCATTGAATATATAACATTGGATAAACATCAAACACAATGGGCAGACAACTATGGCACGAATGGAATGTTGAGACCACAAATAATACACAAATAACACAAATAAACTGTGCGAAATAGAAACACGAATAGTTTTACAAAATATGCAAATTGAACCCGCAACAGGAGTTAATTATGTTCACTTTATTGTTGGTTATTCTGTATGGGCGACATTAAAATAATAAAATGAATGAGAGAAATTGAACGTCGATCAAAACTTCGAAACTGATGCAGCGGTTGAACCTCATTAAGCATGCGGGGAGATTACGCCCTGATGCATAAACAGACCACCAAACCGATCACGTGGCTCTGTGCTAAAGAATAACACGACCTGATAATGAATATGCATCAGTGAGGTAGAGTAAATGAGAAAAAACAAGCAATATAGCATTTCCTTTAGGAGTGTACTGGAGTGAATTTCGGTTCTATATATTATGCATTTTTATTGTTATTTAAAGTCGCAATTATGTTATAAATTATCAATAATGATGTATTTTCAATACGTTTTGTTAGTTTTGAACTAATGTATATTATGTCAGCATTGGGTTCTTTTTGTTTTGTCACTTAAACTGAAAGTGTTTATTAACGTTCGTTTTTGATTTTATAATATTCATTCCACTAAATAACATCCTCCCCAACTGAAACTGGTTTTTATTTTGTGCGATACACGTAAAACAAATATGAAGCGGGCTAATACATTTTTATATCTAACGATTTCGTGACGTTTTCATCTTATTGAGCTTGTGGGCGGTGATGTGCTTTAGCGCTTCGCTGCAGCCGTAACAGAGCATCATCGATTGGCCCCGCACGGCAGTTCGTGGTCGGTAACTGCCTTTCGGAATTTGCATAATGAATGGTCATTGAAAATGCACCATTCCGATGGCGCCGCCGCTCTCTGTGGAGCCTGGCCTCAGGCAGTCCACGCGGAGGCCGGGCGGCCCATGGAGATGTCAGCCCTCTGCTAAGGGGTTCGCGAGATGGCCGTAAACGTTAGCATACCCACTTATCACAAAACTGAAAAAGTGTATCCCAGAATTGTAATCTAATTAAGAACTAATTTATAACCAAATTTAAAAATTATCTACTGATGCACAACTCTAAAAGAGTGGTGGGTACGCTAATTTCCCATACAAGCCAAACGAATGAAACTTAAAAACTGAATATACCAGAATTTTGTTCTAATTAAGAATTAATTTACACTCAAATTAAATTTTTTCTACCGATGCACAACATCAAAATATACAACGCTAAAGAGTGGGTACGCTAACTCAACGTTAAGTTAGCGTACCCACTCTTTAGTGTTGAATATTTTGATGCTGTGCAGCGTTTCAAAATTTTTAAATTTGTGTTTAAATTAGTTCTTAATTAGAACAAAATTCTGGTTCACTCAGTTTTTTAGTTTCATGCGTTTTTCTTGGGTGAGTGTCCTAACTTAACGTTTAGTTAGCGTACCCACTCTTTAGTGTTGAATATTTTGATATTGTGCATATTTTCAAATTTTGGGTATCAATTAGTTATTAATTAGAACAAAATTCTGGAATACTCTTTTCCAATTTTGTGATAAGTGGATATACTAACTTTACGGACATGTTTGCGTGGACCTCGCAGTGACGTCGCCCTACCGCCTCATTCTACCGTTACCATGGAACTTAATTCGTTTTCACCCGTCTGATGATCGCGGGGAAGAGTAGTGAAAGTGTGTTCCCGTTCTTTTCCGTTGCTGAGAACGTTATTAAAATAGAAATAAACCTTCGATACGGCGTGAGATTTAAAGAATAATATTGTTTATGATAATGATGGTGCTTTCCACAATTATTACTGAGTACAGATGAAAGAAAATTCTTCTCTCTCTATTAATTCTCCATTCCTAACAGTTGAACACAATGATGCTTTGCTCCTTGTCTTGCATTGTAGTAGGTACGATGTTCATAGGTAGGATGAAAGTGTTAAAAGCTCACATGGAATGGCTCGAGACTCCATGCGGGAGCAGATTCGATTGTTAATACTTTTGTGATTACGGTTAAAACAATAACGCCTTTCCCCTCACGTGAGCATTTTTAATTCAGTTTTTGAGACCTCCACGACAAGCGCTTTCGTCATTTCACTCTTCGTACGACTTTAAACCGATAAAAACGTAAAATATACAATAAATCTGAAAAACACGATTGAAAAAATCCCCTGTCAAGATGGGCCAAATTGGAAACCAACTATACATATTGCAGGTAGAAATCGTGAATGGAGAACACTAGATATCATCTGATTGAGAAATTTTTAACCAAAAAATTTTAGGAAAGAAATTGACCTTGTGCTAAGCGATCGCGCTTTCTCGACTGCCCCGCTTACCCTGAAACGGTAAACGACTTCTTCACAGAGAAATCGTTCAAGTCACCTTATCCCAAGCCTGCCCTAACCTTGCCCCTAGGGCCACCACCTAGAGCAGCCGCGAAGCCATGACTTTTTACTTGGGCCAAGCGCAATATTTCAAGCTCACTTCACGAAAGACAAAGTTCATAGGAAGTGGTGCCACCCGTAGAGGGGAAGGTCCGATTGATTGATAGATTAGTGTTTCCTGGCGAGTCAACTGCTAAGGACAATAGCCCTGTAAATGAAGTCTTTTCATTCGCGGGAAGTGGCGGTAATTTTCACACGCTTGATGGCGAGATCTAGTACCGACCTAAACGCCTTGTTGGGATTTCCCCAACCAGATATCTCTCATCACCTGGAGCCGGGACAAGCTCTGAGCTCCCAACATGAGTGCCAGTGATGTGCATGTAAGGGGTGAGGATAGGTCGAGGATGAGGAAGGAAATATCGTGCGAGGTTCTACCTTGCGCTCTAGCTAGTATTGAAAATACCGTCGGGGCTCGCAATCTAGGACCTCCCGGTCAGAGGCAGTGATATCAATTGATGCCTTCAACCAGGTAAGTCGATGAGAGAGAGAGAGAGAGAGAGAGAGAGAGAGAGAAGGGAAAGGGGTACGGAGAGGTGTGCCCCCCAGGGATTACCCGGTCGTTTTCCGGGCCACAATGTTCTGAACCCAGCGCCTTAAGGCCGCTTTAGCCGCTTTAGGACGACAAGGGTGAAGGGAATAGTATTTTGACTACGGTTATCTGACGAGATTTTCTACATTTTCACTTTGCCTAAAAGAATTGTTTGTTGTCGATGTGAGTTTTCGCTTCTCCACTTGCGTCAGCCACACAATACTTGCATGTTTATTCTACTTTTTTCTCTTCAAATATCTGCGATTACTGATATTTACATTGTCGCACACAATGTGGTCCAGGAACAACAGTACTCAAAAAGAATAGTTCGTTGTGACGGAGATTGCTATCGAGTTTGCTGTGAAACGTACTTTTTCTTACACTACAGTCTCTTTAATAAGGAGGCCTACAAATTGCGAATATTTACCCTCTCCTCACGAACGCCTTAGGGACGGCTGATGGGGTATGTGTCTTGCTAACCCCTCCGCCGCCGCTTTCTCCCCGGCCCCGCTTGTTCAGACGGTGCCTCCCTCCGCCCGCGCCGGGCGTCCCGTAAATCTCACGCCGCCGCCGCTGCGTGTTTTACGACGCCGGCGAGGACTGGGCCGGGGACGGGCCCGAGAGCGAGAACATGAGGGCTGGGAGAGAAGGGTGCTGGAGGCAGGATCGCCGCTATGCGCCAGTTATGGCCACACTGAAGCGCCTTCCCCCGTCGATCTCGGGCGTCCAACGCCGAAGGTTCCCTCGGTGGGCTTTCATTGTAAAGAAAGGTTGCTTCTTCGAGATTTTAAGGGAAAGAGCAGTAAACATGGGGATATGAGAAATAAAATTGAAGTCTCACAATTTGTAAATAAAATAAGTGAATGGATTGAAAAATGAAATTCAAGTATGGAATGATGCACGGTTGTTCCGTTGGTTATAAACCAACAAAATGCGGTCATTACATGAGCGCCTATAAAATAATATGTTTTGGATATAAAAGATAACATGCAATATAAAGAAGTAAATCAGGAAAATTCAGTGATAACTTTTCTGTCGTCTTTGCAAATAAGAATCAAGAAGAACTGTCATTGGTCAGCAACTGGAATAGAAAATTCCGCAAGAATATAAAATAATATAATGTGGATGTGGATCGGAGTGATTCTAACGAGCGAAATGTAAGCGTTAGAGCTGGAAGTTTAGTGGATGAGAAAGTGCCCGTGCAAACCAGAAAAATCAGATGGGACACGAAGTTAAAAAATACAGGAATTCGAATATATTGGCCTACATCGATGGCCTTCGTGTCAGTAACCCTTTGGAAACGAAGTGTTACATGCAGTTTCGAATATGTTTCTACCAACAACGTAAAAGGTATAGACGTTTTTCTCTAAAGAATACGACGTGAAAAGTCAATTAGTGACTAGGTATCCAAAAAAATTAAATAAATGATCATTTATGTAGGTAGAGGGTAAACTATAGAAATTGCTCTCTCGTGAGGCCTGGTGAAGTCAAAGGAGACGATGAGGAAGAGCTTTTACGTAAGTAAGGTATTATTTCGAAAACAATTATGAAAAGTATTTCATATTGATAGGATCAATACTTCCTTGAAAGTTTTCTGAAAAGTCTGAGAAGAGCGGGTTAATAGAGAGGGAGATTAGGCGAAAGTAACGAAGCGAAGGGTGAGAAAAATGATGATGAGGGTCGAGCGTTCTGCCGAAAGGGTCTAATGGGAGGTAAGAAATATCAAAAGGATGGAAGTCCCGACGGTAAAGGTGAGTCGATGAAGGGGGAAAAAGTGAGGATTAAGAATACGGGGTGAAGGGGAGAGTACGAGATAAACGAAGATAAGGGAGATGAAAGAGATAATGGTATGAATTAAATTGGAGGATGGCGAAGTTAAAAGACCTCAAGTGAGATGCAGATAGTGATGAGCAAGGTAAAGTAATGATAACGAAAAAGCCGAGATATCGTGGGGCATGGTTAATTGAGATGGTGAGGGTAAAGATGATTTATTCAACAGCAAGAATACGTTGATGGTGTGTATGAGGGTGAAGTGAACGAGCAGGAACGAAGAGATAGCGGTTGAGGAAGTTGGAGAGATACAAGAAGGAGCGCGAGAGAACAAAACTAAAATGAGAGAATAGTAAAGTTAAAGTGAAGCATCATGGAAGAGAATCAAATGGCGATGAGCAGGATGAGAAGACCACGAAAAGGTAAAGGGCTGGTTTATGGTTAAACTCAAGCTGAAATGGCCAGCAAACTAAGTGAGGTCAGTGCAGATGGCGAGAGCAAATGTGAGACGATCAAGGGCAAGAGTAAAGTGACGATGGCGAATATAAAGGTGAAGTGGAGGGGCGCATGCGGGGTAAACGAGGTCGAGGAAGTGAGAGACGGCGAGTGCCTAGTGAAGCGCTTAAGGGTGAAAGAGAGATGCAGAGAGAGAGAGAGGCAGAGAGAGAGTGAGAGAGGCGGAGAGAGTGAGAGAGGCGGAGAGAGAGTGAGAGAGGCGGAGAGAGAGTGAGAGAGGCGGAGAGAGAGT
>BOPP01000021.1:6928040-6950373 GCA_017312745.1 Gryllus bimaculatus
CGGTAGATGATTAATTCCAGAAATTATTAATTAAACTATTTGCCCCGATTTTCGCGTATGATACGAATTCAATCTATAATAAATATTTTATGGTAGCCAATTTCACGAATACTTTAAAATTTTCCGGTTTATTTTTAAACCACATAATTGCATATTCATATTCAGTAATTTTCAATACTTAAATGTTATTTCAGACAAATGTTTCTCAAACTGAAATAAACATATACGTATTACACAAATACATATGTTTATATACATATAGAGAAACTAAATAGAAAATATAGACAACAATTGCAAATAATGGAATTTTGCCCCTACTTTTTGTAAACCCTGTGTGCATAGATGTTTGGCGGGTCACGTTCTGATGCAGTGAAGGCAATACCTGCGGAACATTCAGGTTACCTAAAACTCAGGGGCAAATGATACATGTATCAATGAATATAACTCGTTATATGCTATCCCACTAAAAGAATATTGACAAAAGTGATCATTTTGGACCATCTACATGAACTAGAAGTTAGCAATATTTTTTTCTGGGACATCTTACAGAGAATAAATGGAGACCCCGCATTCAAATGCAATTCGCTTTACATTAAAGTGCGTCACTGTGAGTAATCATTAAATATTTACAAATGTTTTTGATCCATAGAATATACATTCATCTATTCTAATAAATGATTCGAAGACTATTAGAAAAGCCGGAAACAATGAGAGACGAATAGACGATTCGAGTCTCTTACTAAGAAATATAAATATTTGGTTAAAGGAAATCGGACTAACTTCAGAAATATTCTACTCTAAAGAAATTATTCCTTTACTTGATTATTATGAAATTATTCACTTTGGATGAACTGTATCACAGTTAATAGTTACGGTATATACCACTTGTCCACAAGACGAGACAAATTGCAAAACTCCACGATTGGTTTGGTAAAGAAATGTTAATAGAAAATAATATACTTATTTTACTAGTTCAAGTTTCATTTAGATAGCTTAAACCTCTACCGATAATACAGAAAAATCTTTGTTTCTGGCTTCAAAATAATCTGCTCTCCTCAGAATTGAACACTTAACCAAAATTAATTTTTTTTTTGTTTTTGTCTAGAGATTCGTCATTACATAATTATAAAACATTTCTGGAAATTAAACATATTATTGTACATGTGTACATGTGTACAGATACACATTTCTTCTCATCACATATATCTAATCCTTTCATCCTTCTTAAAAATATTAAGTTTTGTATTTGCCATTTAAACGTGAGTTAGAATAAAAAATATATGGGAAGTAACTTTTTAAGACAAACATCATATTTCACTTGCATTCTTTCTCTCTTCTCTCAAATAGATACTAGTATATTCGATCACGAAAGTATTAATTTTTATAGAATTGAACATTTAGGTATCGTTAATTTACTGTACGCTGTATGTAACAGTCGCTGATTTTTAAAAACGTTTGTTTTTAGAATTTCGTTTTTGTTCCTTTGTCCATTCAACCCAACTCACTTCACAGCACAGAACATTTCCCTGCCACTTCATATTGAGTGCCCTTTTTACTTCGTTTTGCCGACTTTCAGTTGCCAACTTCCATTCGACAGAAAGGTCATCCTCAAACATTACTAAATAAAACATTGATTTCATAAAAAGTCAGCGTTCGGAAAATGAAATTACTCCTAACATGGAGTAACATTATTGCCCGTACTGCTATTCACATATTTATCCCACACCTATAGTACTTCAATACATTAACGAACGCGTGAATTTTTCAGCTCTATAAAGAAAACAGCGCGACTAAAGTGTCATATGAGTATGCAGTTGTTTGTTCTTTTGAATAAAAATCTGAATCAAAGTTAGATATCACTCGTTTCAATTATCATTGAACATTTCATAATAGTTGCTGATGACCTTGTGATATTCAAATCATTACTGAAACATCTATAATGCATTTAATGAAAATTGAACGAAAGAACATTACTTATAAATGGAGGCTGAGATGGGAATTGAAAATTCTAGGTATTGTATCTCCGAGAAATATACATTTTCAGGAAAGTGAAGTATTAAAATTTAGTTTTATTATTTCGAGATCAAATTCAACTAAATACTGATACCGAGATGATATTGAACAAAATAAAGAAAAATGCCATTTTTATCACATTATTATCAGCGTGATGGAGAAAAGTCTTAACAATATATTGATAGATAAAAGTAAAAATGAAATAATTATATGAATCGTCATTGCCAACAATATTGTTTATTACTATAGCATCTTTCGATGCTTAGCCGACTTCTTAGCCATCATCATCAGTTTTCTGCTGTATGTAAGCCACAAAAACGACTACCTACTATGACTACAATATTGTTTGCAATGACGACTCACATAATTATTTCATTGTAAATGCCAACGAAAGCTCGCCACAAAACCAATACAAAAGTAGAAATAGAAATGGGAGATATGCCCCTTTAGAAATAAGCTCAATTCGTAACAATGGAAGAAGGACAGTTGCCAACTTTACACCACCCTCATTCTTTCTTTATCACCTGAACGTCACCTTATTCTTTCGGCATCTTACGCGAGAGCACCCGCTTAAAACTTCTTGCGTGCGTGAGATAAGGCGAGGCTCGCTATGCAGTCGGTAGCACTCGCATTTCACGGCTGGGGGCGAGCGCCGCATCTCGCTGTGAGCGAAAGCGTTTGTGGCGCGCTGTTCATAATTCATGCCACCGTTATCGCGGGGCGCGAGCCGAGAAGAAGTCGGCCGCCGCTGTTGCAGGGGTTCGGGAGCCTTCACTTTGAAAGAGGAATAATAGCGTACCGAGCAGCCCCCTGGCGCAGCGGCTGTGTTTACGCTCGTGAAGTTCTGCGGGAGTTCGGGGGAATTTCTTTTCAGAGATAATCAAGTCATTCAGCTTAGGGTTCAAATATCAATAGTGGCTATAGTTAAAATATTGCTTAGTTTTCTTAAAATTGATTGGATCAGTACTAAATTGCTTGTGTGAAACTATATAGGCAATTGGCTGCCCTGTTTCTGAATAGATTCCATACCTAGCAATGGCCTATTTTAATGTTCTATTGTTTATTATTTTATTACCAAATCCAGGTATTGACCTCTTGAAAGTGGCAAAAGTTTGGTTATCTTCAGATAATGGCCGCTCGATACTCTTATTCCAGAACGTGTTTTAGACTCTTTAAAGTCCAGAAAAATATGTCATATTACATTATTGAATTGCCAATATTAATATTGTGACATAAAACGTCTACTTAATTTATGTTATTTTCTTTATTTTATTCATAAAAATATCTTCTTTCTTCACCTGCGACTAAAAGGTATTAGCTCCCCGTTCTGCACGTCCAAGGCAAGTGGAAAGTCTTGAGTTCCTACTTTTTAAATTTTGTACTTGAGGTGACCACTACTGACGCTTTGGGCACTACTTCTGACTTTACCTTATATTTTTATGCCTATTTCCTTTTCTGATAGTATCCATTCAAAAATGGAACTAATTACACAAGTAGTTCTAATGTTTTCATTTCTTTCTCTATCCAAGTATGTTTTGTTTACAATTTTTCTCAACACACACATTTCTGCTACTTCTAGCTGACGTTTTATGCTTTTTGTTTCATCAATGGAAAATGAAAACAATATAAAATTGTTTGGGTAATAAAAAAAATCAGAGTGTACAATGATAAAACTCACGTTGGAATCACATTCATAAATTGTTTTACATAATTTTCCAATCTACAAAAAAACATTGATATCAACACAAGTAGCTCATTGACTGACAAGAACTTGATTAATAGCTAAGTGAAAGGGAAAGAGTTGCGTCAAGAGAAAGGAATGAAAGAGAGATAGAAAAAGCTTAATTAGTGATATTTAATGCTTATAAATCACTGAAGAAAGGTAAATTCCAGCGTGAATGACAATACTGAACGGTCCGATAGATGTAAGTTGTGTAGTAGACTTTACGCAAGGAACCTGTGCACACTGCTGACATCACAAGGAAGGTAGACGTTTTCACTGAATGCCGTCTAAAAAACATGGACTTCCTAGCTTTTCGACAGTGTATCGATATAAAAAATGCACATTTCGAGTAAGAAAGCATACTAGAATGTACCAAATTACTAATGCAGCCCAAATAATTTCTTTGTGATTACAATCCCAAGTTTGCATTAGGCTACCCGATGTTTTCTCGAAGAGCGATAGTATGCATAGATGACTACTGCGTATGTGCTGTGTCTTCCCTTCTCGTGTCTACTCACACTTAACAGTTGTCCTGTGCACAGATATCTCGCGCGAACTAAAATATTCGCATTTCTCGACTTCGATGATAAATACATTTTATCATCGAAGACATTCTGTCCATTTGTAGATTATTGTAGAAATAATAGAAACAGAAGTATACAAACCAAGGAGTGATCGGTCTATCCATTTAAAGCATCAACATCTGATGCAATTAAACTCTGTTTCGGAAATTCTGCCTGAGGGATGTTCGCTGCCTTTGCTTAATCTCTTTCCTAATGATATCGACATTCAGCAGGGAGCGGTTCTGTTATTCGAGGATTAATAGTAATCATAATAAAGACTTATTGTAGAGATTACTTGTTACTTTACGATGAGATGACTTATGAATTAGCCTCGATACGCGTGGATTATGTTATAATTACGTGAATTGAACATGCGTTGTATATACAGCAGCAATTTACGCAATTATAAGCATTCAAAATGTGATGAAGTACGGTGGAGCTCAAGTAGATTTACACTAGCAGTGACAATCCCTAATTATATGTTCAATTTTGAAATTTTTCCCATACAAGGTTAATAATTATTCAAGGGCAATAAAATGGTACAAGATGTCACGATATTATTTTAAATATTTTTCTATCTTCTGTAGCAATAGTTATTATTACATAAATGCATTTTAAATTTTGCACTCTACCTCTGTTCCTTTGATTATAAGCCGTTATTGGCTTCTAAGCAGGTGTATTTTTTATTTGAGGGTCTTCGATATACTTTTTGTAGTTCTCCGAAAATCGTGCGGTACGACTTACAAAAAGAGCCGAGTTCGATCCAGCGCCTCAAACGACGAAATACACAGGTTTCGTTACTTGGCTAGCAAATAAAAAAAACATAGCTACCGATTTAGGTGTCTCAGGGCATCAACTGATATCACTGCGAAGTCTCGGACCGGGAGGTCCTAGGGTTCGAGTCCCGACGGCAGAAAGATTTTCGACTCTAGCTCCATAGCAAGGTACTTCATTCAGTCACTTCATTCAGTCGTTGTCTGGTTGTGAATACTAGAGGCCTGCTGCTCTGATCGGTAGTTTTCCATGGTTTCTCAGATTTACGCAAGGTGAATGTCGGAGGAGTGCCCTAACAAACGGGCCATTGCACGCGCGCAATCTTTCCTTCCCCTTCCTTGTCTTATCCTCACCCCTTGATTACACACACGCGCTACACTACCACAAATGCTGGGAGACCAGTCAAGAACTTGAGACTTGTCCCGGCTGCAGCGGTGCCTTGCTGGTGGTAGATACCTATTTGGGGAAACCCCGTAAGTCGACGGGTAGGATGGCGTCGGATTTCGCCATCAGCAGGGGAAGATTACAGCTACCTCCAGCGAGAAATCATGTACTTACATGTACTACTCTTACGCGACTAATGACCGTAGCCGTTCGCACACTCAAAATCACTAATCAATAAGACAGGAGTTCTGAGCGTGAGGGAATCTCAGGCACGTTACAAAATTCCAGAAACTTACAGCGTAATTGCGTTTTTCAAGGCTTTCTTGAATGTGGGAAATACGAAGCGAAAAGTTGCAAGTGATCAGTATAGAATATGTGTTTCTCTCTGTGGCTGGCGGAGGTGATATGCGCTGTGGACTATGTAGTGACAGATGGAATCTGTTTGCATAACCATCAGCGTCATAATTCTACAACCCTGAATTCTTAGCTAAAGAACCACCACAATTTACAAGCTTGTATATCTTGTTTCTAACTGAATAGCTGATTAACAGGGATCTTGTCGCCATCTCTCAGAAATGAATAGAATAAATGTATTTAACATATAATTAAATCACTTACATTGTTAAAAAGTCAAGAAATAAGTTCAGTATGCTGCATAAAAGCATACTTTGTTAAAATCTACCAATATGAATTGCAGTTGAATATTGGCAAGATGTGTCTTGATTAATGATAATGTAAATAATACAGTTTATGAACAAATTCAAATTGAAGTAAACACTTAGTGCTGTAAGAAAAGACATTGTATTACGTGTGTTGTCTAAAAGAACCTCGATGCGTGTTGATGGAGTAGCCAAAACACTTCCAGTGTTCTGGTTGAAGAGTTTTTGTTACAAACAAGTTTAATGGAAGATTGGCAGACACTGCACGTCAGCAAACGTTGCAACGTACGTGATGTATGGAGTTGCATGTTCTCACTAATATGCTTGATTGCATAGTCACTGTTTAACCAAGAACATGAATACAGTAAATTTGTGCAGTGCGCACGAATGAAGTTGTTGCTTCAACAATAAACTAAAGTTCTGCAGCTTCCATACACTCACGTGTGATGAAATGTACAGTTCAGTCAACTGCGATTAATACACAGTTCAGTCAACTGCGATTAATACACAGTTCAGTCAACTGCCGATTAATACACAGTATCTCGGGCGGAGATTGTGATTAATCACAGTTCGGGCGATTGTGATTAATACACAGTTCAGACGATTGTGATTAATAACAGTTCAGGCATTGTGATTAATACACAGTTCAGGCGATTGCTTAATACACAGTTCAGGCGATTGTGCTTAATACACAGTTCAGGCGATTGTGCTTAATACACACTTCAGGCGATTGAGCTTAATACACACTTCAGGCGATTGTAATTAATACACAGTTCAGGCGATTGTAATAAATTAACAGTTCAAAGCGATTGCAGTTGCAATGGTTAAAAACACGTTGAACTGCAGATGTAGAAATTGATAGTCTTACACACGTAAGCGATAATACATAGAAACGTAAAGTCAGTATGAATAACTATAAGATGGCAGCACACGGAGGCGTAAATGCCTTGTGCTGTGATTAAAAGGTAACATAATCAGCACATCGTACAGTATTAAACTGTGGAACTAAAGAATTTACACACGCGTGCGTTGTACAATGCGAAGTAAATATAAACGAGCACGTTTGATGGCGCGGCATAGATCAAAGATCATAGATCATAGATCACGCGATCAAAGCCTCTAATGTACTGACGTTGCGAACGGCGGCGTGCCGATGCAAGATGCTCGCTTCCCGCAGGCTTGACCTGTAGCCAACTGAATCGGTTGTTACAATGCATTATAATTAAGATAGTAAAGTTGTAGTTAATTTACAAATGGAATAAATTGCAACGTTGCTTGATATTTTCAATTATTGAAATTATAATTCTAGTGTTGGGTTTTATGAATGTTGAGAAAATGTTACGTAAAATGACGCAAAGATTGCTTGGCTGCTGTAAATCCGTTGGTTTCTGGAAGCGCGAGGGGAACTTAGAGATATTCTTAGAGCTACATCCTGGCCAAGCCTGCAAAGGCAGTTGTGAAACGCTTACACGCATGGCTCGTACTGATCCATACGTGTATTGATGTGCGTGTCAAATATGTAATTAAATTATAAATGGGTAGCTTGCATGAACAGAGGCAGTCAGTTTTTTCACCCCGACAGTGCTTGTAAACTCGACAGTATTGTTAATTTAACGTTGGCCCAGACAAATTATGAATTGTCTGTGACATTCGTGATTTTTTTCTTGCGAAACAGCGCGGGCATATTGAATTATAACTAGGTGTCAGGGAATTATATAATCGAACATTAAAAGAACAACAGACACCTGCAGAATTATGCGTACTCATACCCACGAGTTGTTGGAAATTCAGTTTTGTCGTTAGAGGTTGACCTTTTGCATCAGTATAATGTCATCAAATGCTTTCCCAACTCTACTAAACTTTACAAACCCATAACAATGTTTTGTTGTTATTATGGCATCGTCACGAGATCTTCAATAATTGCAGTCTTCTTACCTTCCAATTACCTTTCGAAAAACCACCAAGATACTTCAAAATTAAGAAGAAGGATTATATTTCATCACAATTTCAAATACTTTTGAGTAAAAATGAAATATTGAGTAAAATAATTAAAAATATGCCCACCAATCTAACATTAACAACACAATACAAGATTGCTTAACCTAGAATGTAGGCCATCCTGACGAAGTACATTTTTGACACGTCGATGAGTGTTTAGTAAATATATTAATTCTATTATTTTTTGAAAATCCATTATTATAGTACTTATGATAGGTATTAACTAGGGTACTTTTTAAGAAAAATGTTGCAGAGTTGAATATCGCCCTTAGAAATAGCGAAGCGGAGTATTGAGCCGGTCAAGTTTTTAAGCGCTATTAGAGGTCGTGTGACATACACTTTTTACTTTCCCGTTTACGTACATATATACGGAGTAATACACGTAGTATAGGAAAAGTATGTAATGCCGAAGAAAATCGATTTCGAGATTTCAACAAAAATACACGTTTTGGGGCCCCCTGATACCGAAAAGTTGTTTTTTTTTCTTCAAAACGTCCGTCCGTCAATCAGTCCGTCTGTGAACACGACAAGCGCCTAAACAACACGTATGTTTTTTTTCCAAAAATATTCCCAGGTCAATCGGTCTCCAATAGAGGCATCGCGATTTTGAAAAACGTTCTTCAAAATTTGAAGGAACTTTATATGAAGCTCCTAGGACATTTTCTAAATTTTCTCAAAAACTCCACCAATTTTTTTTCTTTCAATTACTTGTAAGAATAGAGTAAAATACACTTATAAAGGTGGAATAGGTCTCATTTTTACGGTTATCTCCAAATTTTTGAAAATTCTAAAAGCGTCTTCCTAGAACTTCAAAATTGAAGATAGAAGTATTCCTTCATATAAAATTTCTTATTCATAGTGAGTTCTTCAATTAAAGTCATATACATTTTTTTAAACTTGAAACTTTTGAGATTTGCATTTTTTTGTGGTCTTCCTACAACAACAAAATTAAAGATAGAGATTTTTTCTTTAAATAAAATGTGTTGTCCATAAATTGTTCTTTCATTAAGATCATGTACAACATTTGAATATTTTAGTAGATTTCGCGCAATATTGCGTACAAAATTTGCAATTTAAAAAATTACAAAAACACGATTCTGTTTACCCATCGTTACCTAGGTTTCAGAAAGTAATGGGTTTTATCTATATTTCGGAGAGCATTCGAAATGGATATCATGCAACAGTCACACTTGTAAACCTAGTACGCATACCATTAAGGAAATGGTACTCTCAGTATGCAGGGATTCATTCTCTATGTCTGCGAATTATAGGGACACGAAGCAAATTTGCCTCACATCTGCGAAGTACTTTCCAAGATGGTTGCGATCGTTGCAACCAATAAAAATCAGTTCGGCACTGGATCACTGTGCCAGCAGCTTTGTGTACTTCCTTTCACGGAGCATTACGGTACTATGCGTACTTGAATTCGCAGCTCTGAACTAAAAGTGTAAAATTCTTTTGGACTTGGAACTACACACGCAAAAATATTTTTGCAGTTACTGTTACCGCTCTTCTGTTTTTCTTATGTTTATTTTGTGGCTTATATTGTGTATTAGAAATCTGCCCCTCTATTCGTCTGTTTGGGCTTCAACCAGCCACGTTCCAATTCTCAACCAGAGCAAACTTCAAGAAACGAATGAATATTTGTGGGGCAACAACACATACTTTCTTGTATCATTTGTAAGGATCCATAATATTATTTAGTAAACCCTCATTAAAGCAATTTCAAAGGGACCGAAATAATTGGAGTTCGTGTTGGGAAAAATAATGTTATCCGATTATTATAAATGTTCCTATTACTGTAATTCCTTGCTGGGGCCCAAGTTTTGATCATGTGACGGCGAAATTCATGTTAAGCGAATTACTGTACTATTGAAAACTAATTATTTGTCTATATAGTGTCATAATCTTAAGTAAAATAAGTGCAGGATATTACAATTTTCGAAGATTTGCAAGTTCTCAAGGTCCACATTTTTAATGAACCTCGAACTTATAATTAAGTTTTAAGCAAACTTTCTTCTACGCGAAGAAAAAATGCAAGGAATAAAAATGTTACTATGGAATAGTCAGATGTAAAGTCTGGCTTTCAGAGTGGATAACCAGAGCGATAACCATACGTCTACCGGACGCGCTCGATATTTTGAGATATTTGAGAAACAAAACTTTTTCGGTACCCAGGCCCCACAAAACGTGATCGTCAAAACGACACTTTTTCCTGTGGAATTGCAAAACATTGTCCTGTGGTAAATGTGTAGCGCCATGTGCTCTGCGGTGTATTCGGAATGAATAACTTGCTGCAAATCTCCGAATAAATCCAATCCTTCCATTTGCCCACTTATTTATTTAACCTAGTCAATAAGCCGACATAGTTATCTTATCTACCCTTAACTATTATCCATTCTGGTTTATTTCTTCTCACTCCAGTAAATTCATTTTTAACTTCATAAAAGTAGCGCATGTGTCTGCCGAATGAAATTTCTTTGTATTTCGTCTATTTTCTCACAGAAATACGTTCGAAAGAGTAAAAAATTCAGGTCAAATATAATGTAGATTCACTTACATACATGAACACACACTTTTTCATACAATACAAATAATCAATCAATTCCACTAAAAGTGCTGTGTGAGTGTCGCTGAACTTGGTTAACGAGTTGTTTACTTGGCCAAATGAATCTAGAATTCAGACACCGTGTTCTAGCTGTCCTCATTACGCTGACAGCACTGAGCGTTCACTCGTGAATGTCTAATGAGCCTCAACGGACCGCGTGCAGTGTTCAAAGTTTTGCAAACCGCATTGACTAAGTGATTGATCGAATCGTTGCTCCGCCACGATGACCACTGCTTCCCTGCAGTGGAATGAGCTCTGGGAAACTGCTTCAACAGCAACTGGGGAGGTACTTTCGAAAAATCATTTGCTTCATCCGGCGCATGAATTTTAATGTAACTGCGAATTCCAGGATGCAATATTTCGAGGCTCAACACCTGAAAGACCGTAACAAACGCATGAAAATAGAAAGGCAAATCCTTTTTATGCATCCAATAGGCATTATCAGAAAAGATTGTGTCTCACACAGTTCTAAAAATAAAGGTGTTATTTCGCTGAAATTTCATTATCTGAATTTAATTTGTTTCCGTTTCCTCTCCCACCTCAATATTTCCCCGTGTTTTTTGTATGACGACAATAATTATATTGTCACGTTTTTTTGTTTGCGATGAAATTAAAGGGATTTGACCTCTTTGCGTCTACACGTCCAGGTCTCTCATTAACTCGTTCTTTTCATTATAAAAATACGCCGCCAGAAAAATGAACACCAATATTCATTATTTTACCTTTCAGACATACATTGCACATTTGAGTCATTTTAAATTTTTGTATTTCATCTTTATTGTCTTTGGTAAATAGTAATTATCTTCGGTGAACTTCACTGAACCCTTTAATGCATACGTGTTGTGAAAACTATTGGTACAAATTCTACCGAACATGCACATTTGCCATTGTCCTTCAGACATTAGTGTCACCATTTAATTCGACTTGTGGTGATGCATTAAATCCCTTGCCATACCATAAATGAAAATAACGTCAAAACAAAAACTTTCAACACTTCATAAAAATCTCCAAATCTAATTTTATAAACACAGAAATCATAACTAATGGACTGAATGGGAAGATTATCAAAAATATAAGAACTATAACCACTGCTATTATTATTAACTATTATTAATCATGTTTTCCTGGGGCTTTCATCCACGTGACTGGTAATTACCCTTTACATCCCGATGGAACGCATATTCGAACATAGACAACCCACTTTCTAACTCCTCTAATACGGCTAATATCTGGTCAGCAGAACTCGAGACGGTCCGCGACAACACCTACATGAGAGTCAAGAGACAAATACCCATGTCCAAGACGGGATTCGAACGCGCGACCCTTCGTACCCAAGCGCTGTCTTGGTAAACGCTCTGAGCCACCTCATCCATCTAGATCGGCATTGTTTATAATAATAATAATAATAATAATAATACATTTTATTAATATAAATAAAAATATATAAAATTTGGATTGAACAATTATTAAATAATTCATTAGATTACTATTACATTTGTTTTACTTCCTTGAATCACATGTCCTTTAAATGTCAATTAATCAGGTGCACGGATCTCTGAAGATATATTGTATTTGAACTAGCTCAAGAGGTATTCAAATGTTCCAGTTGCTCGTCTATTTAATGGTTTGTAAATAATATCTAGAAAATAAGTACCTCCGAAAGACTGCTTTGCATGGCAGTTATATGTGTGTGTATATATGTATAACCTCTTTTCTAATTCTATTCACCTTACTGATCTTCGACATTTCTCTCAGCGTAGATCGTTGAGTCATTGCATTTCATCATTCGTCTTCACCGATTCCATGTATCCAAGCTTACTGCCTTACACGTTACGGTTGGGCAGTGAGTGATGTAAATCGTGCAGGTTCTATTGAATTAGGAGCGAGCGTCCAGCGTTCTGGACATGACAAACGGCCATGTCATGTGGCTGGGCCCTGAAAACAAATAGGTACGCCACCTCTGTCACTTGAAAAAATAACTCAGCTCAGAAATCCTCACGTCAATTCTGAATCTAAATCCCCATTCGTCAAATACGGTCTTCAGGAGAGATATAGTTTCATTCATGGAATAAGGTTCCGATTATTAGTAATTAATCCCTAACGCACAATAAGGATATTTAAAATTCAATTAAATCGGTTTATTAATTGTTGTTCCTTTGCACTATTTCATTACATTTTCACTGGATGATCACGTGACTGAAAATTCGCTTTCTTCAATTCTTTATTTTTTTAGAACGAGAATCGAATGTTCCTGACAAAATCTTAGAGCATTTCACTCCATTCCGTTCAGAAACATCAGACGTTATTGTCTACCGGCTACGTACACCAACAAATGTATTCCCTGACTTAAATGGTTTGTTGTAATCAGAGAAAAATATTATGTAGTATTTTACTAAATACTATGTAAAATTCTTTAAATTAATGCAAAAATGTATTGACTTTACTTACTGATATTGAAACAAATTGAAGAATATACTCGTATTTAATTAATCACATTCTTTATTGAAATCTAACGTTTTTCTGCAATAGTAGCTTTATTTCTTTTAGCGTGGTTTATTGTTACTCTATTAAAATTAAAATTAAGTTCATCCTAAAGCAAGTCTTTTAATATCATTCAATAACTTAATAAATTACCTAATGTGAAAAAATACTGCTGATCCCAGAATATTAGTAGTATTAAAAGTTTATCTCGAAAGGCATACAATGAAATAACAACTCATCGAATTGCATTCCCAATCCCAAGTACAAATCCCAAGAGACTCACGTATACACATTTTGAATAAATTAGCTTTGTATAAACTTGCGTATATTTCATGCAAATTTAATTAATATTGCCATGTTTTTGCCGAACGATGTCGCAGGGGAATGAGTTTATCCTTTGAATCAGATAAACTCTTTAATGTCTAACAATTTATAACTCTGATCTGCATTACAATATAACTACTACTCTTGACGTTTTCCATATCTGCTTTTCCGTCATTCGATTTGGAGCAAACAAATGTTCGCATTTGCTTCTTTTTTATCGTTTGGATAGTTCGACTGTTCATTTTGCCTTACCTGCTTCCCCTGTTTGTTTGTTTGTTTGTTTGTTTGGATTGTTTGACTGTTCATTTTGCCTTTACTGCTTCCCCGAATGCCTTCTGTTTTTATTTCTAGAAATAACCATTCTGATTCTGTAAAGCGTGTTTTCATGCAGCCATGCGCAGGTAATAGTGTACCTCCATTTGCGTGCTCCGCGACGGGGTCTCACTATTAACCCCGCCGTTGCGCTGGCAAAGGGCAGAGCCGGACAGAGGTGAGATGGCGCAGGGTGAAGGGTGAAGGACGCGTGGAAGGGGCAAGGGCAGCAGCAGCAGCAGCAGCAGCAGCTGGCGCAGGTCGTTAGCGCCGGCGGCCGCGACCTCAGCAGCGCCCCCGTCGGCCGGCCGGCCAGGCTCGCTCAGAGACAATGCGCGCTGTTCTTTTTTTCGCTGGTGTTTCTCTTTCGTCATCCAAGAAATGCAGCCATTATTTGCAACGCCGTTTCTTTTACTTTATTGCACGCAGTTTGGAAAATTCTTATGTCGTGTTTCAAAAATCGAATTGAACACAATCTACTCTTGATTGAATTTTTGACAATGTACTTCTAATATTTTCAAATATACCGTATTTATTATTGTCGTATTCAATATTCATTGGTTGATATTATGATAAGAATTGCGTCATCAAATGCAAATGCAAAATGCAAATTTACTGCAGCTATTCATCTAGGATATTTGTTTATACCTATAATACTAATAAATGGTTTAACAATAAATATAAGTTTATAGAGTTTTGAAATGTTTTACAAGCGCGATATTAGTAATAGGAGTGCTTTATTGATGCTGTCAATGCAGTGAGTGATGTTACACCTTTGGTGTTCAACTAACCTTAAAACAATCGTTGTAAAATTTTGAAAACTAGTGTAATTTCTCTCAACTTCTATCAGGCCTATTTCAAAAACCTTCACAGTAAGCAATACGTATAACATAAAGTGTAGTGTCACATTATTCTCTTTCTAACAAAACAAATTTGTAAATTATTTCTTTTTTCGTAGCACAGGTTTTGAACACTCTTGCAAGAGATAAGATTCACTGACAACTCGCAGCATGTTTCATTTTAACATTAATGAATTCATTTTTTAATGTTCTTTGCCGTTTTTTTTATTTTCAGGATTTATTTATCCTAATTTTGATGCAATCGAATACCCCTATCAAAAATTAATATCGCAATGTCACTTCAACTAGAATTTTATTTTTTTTACAAGCAGTTGTACTGCTTTGATGGAATAGTGGTTATCATACCCTAATGATCCCAAGTTCCCGAGTTCAAACCCGGTCAAAGAAGGGGGGGTTTAAGGTACCAAAAATCGACGGTATGCATGCGGACGCTTCTCGGCATGTAAAATAGATCCCATGAAAAGCACTTGGCAGATTAAAACCTCTAGCAACTTAACACCAATCAGAGTTTCTATTTGAATTACTGGATACTATTGCAGATATAATAATCTAGGGCTGCGCTATGCTGCGCTGACGGTTATTCAAATCAACCGTCAAAATTGGCGCACTTGCGACCATACAGAAAATTACCCTAGGTATACTTACCCGAACTATTCTAGGTATACACGTATACTTGCCGAGGACAAGTCTCACGCGCTATGTGTATCTGGGTACTTGCATATGAAGATGGAGATAAGTGTATGGCAGTAAAAGTAGTTGAACGACACATTATATATGTTTCGAAAGCGAGCTCTTTCTGACCTTGTACGCGTTCTCTGCTCGCACATTTCAAGACTAACGGCGAGGCGTAATTACAGTCCGTCTTGATTCTCATCATACTGCCTGGATGCTCCGGCCGAGATTGCCCGACGGAGTCACCCGGCCGCGCCGTTATGCTAATAATGCCTCATACATCGAGGTTGTTGTCTCGTCTCTTGCGAGGTCACGTGACCCGGAGGACAGCGCTTCATAGAGGTAAGATCTAGAAACGTGTCGTATCCTTAATGCCCACGAACGTGGGAGCGACTCCCCTTCCCCACCCGATTTAATTGAACAGGGCGAACCATACACCCCTCCGTTACCTTCCCCTCTTGCGTGCTTCGCTGATGAAATTACTCCGTGGCAACTGCCCGGTAGGCGCCGGTGCTGCTAACGAAGCGTTTTAGTGAAGATGTTTTAATAGCCCAAGTTGTGCGGTCGCAGCAAATTAAACAACTTTTGTTTGAACGACGCGGTGAACTCGTAAAACTAGGAGTTAGACGCAATTTGTGGTACACTGAGGTGAATTCTATGAACAACATTTTCACATTTTGTTTACATAACTTATCGGTTCTGATATTCCTACTGCATGTACTAAAAAGTTCTAAATACAGATACATACAAATTCTATGGTTTATTTTGTTTCAAACAATGACACACACTTCTAGATATTTTCATAGTGTTTCATTGTATTTATTTGTTGGAAGGATTAATCTCTCACTCTCTCTTTTAATTACCAAAATTCCAATTTCATTGCGATCTAGTCAAATGCCTAGCGTTAGCAAAATATTGATTGAGATCTAGATGACACCTTTATCGAAGGTGTTGTAATAACCAAGAGTAGACAGTTATGATAAGAGGCCATTTATTTTATTGTTAAGCCACTAGAGTGCTCAAAATATTATAGAATTTTTTAAGTCGCAATAATACACAGAAATACTAAGAAGTACTGTATGTGTTGAAATTATTACAAGTTAGAAGAGAGAATATTTGAATTATTGCCCCTTTTAAACCTGTTTGTACGGAATATTTACATTTCCAGTATGATAGATTTATAATCACAGGTCATTTATTGAAACTATTTGAGAATACTTGTTAAATACTACTGCGAAGTCTCGTTAAATAGTGAACCAATTGGATTTAAAAGAAGCGTTCTGTATAAAATTGGTCTAATTCATTCCACCTCGCTCTGTCCCTGGTAATTGCCCACCACAATAGGTCGGCTCTCGCCGGCTGTTCTGAAAGTCGAGGGGACCAGCATCGATCGCGCACTATTCTTGGCGTCGGCAGCCGTTCTAATGAGCAGAGAGCGGCTCAGCCCTAGGAGTATCCTTCTCAGGAACACGTCCGTTTCCTTCTCTGAATTGTGAAGCGCAAGGACGAAGTCACGCAATACCGATCCGAGAATATAATATTTCCTCTCTTTATAAACTGACGCCCTGTAATCGTGCCGCAGTGATTACGTGATTACTGCGTTTTACATCGGCTTAAAAAAATCCAGGGCGAAGACCTTCTGAAACCGCAGGCTTGTCTATTTTCAGCAGGTGTTAAAAATTACCAGAACTGAAGCAAATCTTCTGAGTTTGCTTGGTCTGTGAATAAAAATAGAATTAAATGTGAACAAGCTTTTGTTAGTTGCCGTAATTATGTTTCAAAATAGTAAGTTGATTAAGTTAAGTTGTTCACTTCAGTGTCACAAAGAAAATCAAGGAACTGAAGTAGTAATTGTGCCTGAATTACGAGACGAAAGGAAGTGAAGTAGAAGGTAAATTTATTCTAGTCCTATTGACATATAATACGAACAATAAATAGTCGAAATACATATTTATTGTTTGGTACGATTTTCTATTACTACGAGTATTTTGTTATGCTTTTGTATGTTTCTTGCTTACGCAATTAGGAGAAACTGCTTACATAATGAAATGAATTGATCTTGATTGATACTTTCTTGCATATTACTTATGTTGTGTAATGCAGTAGCAATATAATTTGTTTTTTTACTTTCTCACCTTTAATTTGTAAGAAGAGAAAGTATTGAAATGGAACCCATGTTTTGTGGGTCCTTGTTATAGAGAAGTCGTCAACAAAAGTATGTCCGTCTGCTGCATCTACCGTCTCTCCGTCCGTTCTGTCCGGCCATCTGTCGATGGTCAATACTAGAGCCTAAACAGTTCTGCCTACTGCCTATTTTCTCCATAATTAATATTCATTTATTTTTATTTATTTTTTAGTCAAAAAACAGTAAAAACTCTATGTGACGTATGGGGGAGAAAATAATCTGAGCACGTTTTCTTGAGTTACAGAATCCCTTTCCATCATTTTAACAATAAATAGTTGAAACATGAGCGAAAGTTAAAGATAAATAAATAAATATAAAATTTTATAAAAGCTCGAGATTAGCGACATTAAATATTTAGACATGTTCTTTCCCGAATAGAAAACGTATTTGCAACGGTAAACGAACTGCAGATTTTATTTTCTGTGAAGCGAACAAAATAGTAACTCGTTCTTACCTCTACTCCTACCACTACAAGCAAAACGAGAGTTAAACAAAACGTGCTCCTAGTGGAGCTACTTTCCTCGATTTATTTAAAGGCATTAATAACCCTCTTAGTTTAAATGAAGGCTACACATTTTCAAAATTATCTCAATTCCTACACATTTTGTAATTAAACATTGTCTTCGAATGGCGTAAAGCATGTTTATAAGAATTGTGGAAATCTCATTTCGTAACAATCCCTGATTTCTCGAAAATTGCTATTGTTCTAGCTTTTTTACGTATCTTCCGACAATTAACAATATTAAAGAATGATTTCCCGTAATGAAAACTCTGTTCTTTGAAGTAAGGTCATGCAAAATTTTTCCAAAAAAGTTTTGGCTTAATTTTGCGTGTTAATGCAAATTATAAAAAACATTTTCTCAAAAAATGCTCCAAATTGTTTCTTCAATTTATTTTCACGGATAGAACAAGGGACGTTTAAGGAATGACTCATGTCTCATTTGAAATCTCTGTATTTTCGAAAATAGCAACTCTTAGAAGTATTGTGAGAAAGTATGTGCTGTTGTACTACTAGTTTAATATGGTATACGATATGACTCGGACTATTAAATAGTTTAATGAGCAAATACGACTAACGTCGCATTATGACACAGTTTTAAATTCCTTTAAGAATGGCAACTCATTTACAAATAAATTAACTGTTGGCTTTTAATCAGTTGTCCGTCTGCCGTTTGGTGTCTGTTTTTATTTTGAATGTTACAGCAGCAAGGGCACAGGAATTAGAGGCAAGAGTCAAAAGTCTTCAGCAACTTCTTGAATCCATTTCATTCTCTTCAGAGTGAACGATGAATCGATCCACTGGCACCTCTTTCAAGAGTGCAGCAAACTTTTCGCCTCGGCTTACTTCGCTTCCTCTTTCAGCTACCAGCTGTCGAGTTCCCGTCCTCTTCGCGCTTTGAGCTATCGTGGATTGTTCCGAAGTATCATTTCGTGCTTACACTTCGCTTCGCTCGAAATGAGCAGAAAAGACGGCCATTAACAATTGTGTTTACCCAAGGCTTTTTGTTCGTGGTAAAATACAATGCTGCTCTGAATTAATTACTCATCACTTTAAAAGCCTCTTCGTTGGTAGCAGAATTCAACAAGTAAGTAATACCTGGAAGCATGTTCTCTTTACGCTGTAGAACAATAAGGGAACGAATCTTCCTTTGTTGTAAGTATTTCAAATATTAAACGATAATTTCGAACTTGAGCATAGCACACTGTTATTACGTTTCACAAGAGCGAAGTTTCCAGTAGAAAAGATATGAGCTAAAGCACCGAAACAGGAAAGAGCGCCGAGAATTAGGTAAACTTGGCAAATGACAACAGAACAGTAGCAGAGTGCTGGCTGGTTTTATCTCGATATTTCCCAGAAGCCCCTTGGGCGTGAGCAGAGTGGTTTATTAATTTCCGGCCCGAGTCGCTGCGCGCGGTCTCTTGCGGCCGGGACGGCAGATACATCAGTCCACCGCACTGAACACGCGCTCTGTCGGCACCCCGGGGAGGCGGCCGTGGGGCTGCCCCACTGCCTGCCGCTTACGCACGCACGCGCGCACGCACGCCACCCTCGAGGCCGCGTTGGGTGTGGCCTTCCCCGTGACGACTCGCGAGAATCCCCACGCAACGCTACAGAAGCGATGCAGTCACGTGTGATGTTCACAACGAGCAACGCGTGTTTACATCACGCGTTGTGTGATGGCACGTGCATGAGAATGCCGGTGGGTGAACCCTGATGCAGAATGTCATCTTTTACTATATTTGCGTATTATGATAACGTAATTTCTATGAAGTAGCTGTTGTATGTTAATAGTTTAAAAAATTAAATTATCACAATGTTTGTCTTGGTGTTTCTTACGATTGTATATTCACCCGAGATTTTATTTCCTCTTATCCGTTCTGCCCCAATTTACCATCTTGTTTGAGTATTTTCTGGGCTTAGGCTTGAGGAGTATGGTCTCTAACCTTGTAACTCAGAAATTAACGTATAATATACCCTCCTCTTTGTTAATAAGACGCAAATGAGGCATTCGGTTGTAAGTGATTCCCGACTTTTTGTTAAATTATGATGATATATTTTTACGATGTTTCTTATGAACAAGAAATATGACTCTCTTTTTCCTCACACGTAGATACATGTGGACAAGAAATAATAAACTTCACTCGTGCTTTACCGGCTTAGGTGTCTCAGGGCATCCAGGCCGTGTGATGAATAAGATGGACCGCAATTACACTCGCTGTTAGAGTTGTAATGTGCGAGCAGAAAGTAGTGGTACAAGGTGAGGAAGAGCTCGCTTTCTGAAATTGGCTTATGGCATCAATTTATGTCACTGCAGAGCCTCTGATCATGAGGTTTCGAGTCTTCACAGTGGCAGAATTTTCGACACTAGATACATAGCTAGGCAGAGTTCAGTCGCTATCTGGAGAATAATTCTTGCTACTGGCGTCGGTAGTTTTCCGTGGTTTCTTCGATTAACACCAGACGAAAGAATGAGCAGTACCGTAACAGAAGGGTCACGGACCTGTATCTTTCTTTTCTCTTCTTTGTCCTATACTTACCCCTTCATTATACACACTTACATGCACTTCACTTCCAAACTTGCAGTTGTGAGTTTTTTCCGTCTTGTGCGGAGCCCCGTTAGTGGTAGATACTACCTGGTTGGGGAAAACCCTTGTATCCGACGTGTAAGTTGGCGTTGGATATCACCATCAGATGGTATGATCACCTCTACCTCTCACGAGAAAAACATGCACTACTCTTGCGGGCCTAATGAACATAACAGTTGACGATCCTCGAAAAACTAATCAGTGAATCAATTTATCACTCGTACCTTAAGGCATGTGCAGTTCATATAGATACTTCATTGCGCTTTTCTATGAAATGCGAAATTGCAGTTGTCGTTGAATACGTCCGAAAGTGTCAGTTAAAATCGTATCGATGTAAGTGTATTAAAGTTATGTGGAGGAACGGACCTAATGATTTTCGCTCTGCCAGAAATACATTATATGCCTGTCTATCTATCGGTCTCGGACTGTGAAAAACAGCGGCACCTACAAAGTACACAGAATCTTCCATAAAGTGGATATTCTGTGATCGGTCTGACCTATTATCTCAAGGCCCTGCTCACTTGAAAGTCTCTCGCGCTTAGTTTTGTTAGAAATTATTGAAGTATTAGTTGAAGTGTTAGTAGGATAGAAGTTGCATTACGTATGCATTACGTAACTTTTTTCAATAATACGAGGCGGTAGGAGCTTTGTAGTGTCACTAGTTTTATGGAGACATCTATTCATTTGAAGAATCGAAGAACCCGGCTACGGAATGAAATGGCACACCTCAAAAAAGTTAAGTTGTCGAGTCCAAATCTCTCTTCGAGTAAACACTTCTGCGGATTGAATAAACTTGCAAGAGTCATGCTTTAAGTCACTGAGGCGATCTTGAAGTAAACTAACCCGTCGCTATTCAAGAAAACATACAGTCGAAATGAAATGCGTGATACTTCCGCACGAATTCAGTTAGTAGTATGATACTACGAAGCCGTTACGGATAATAAAAGAAAGTGCCTTTGTGAACTCAACTTTACTGTGTTACTCAACGGACGTGACACTTCTTTGGTGTGTTACACACCATATGATAAATTTAAAGAGTATACACAACATATACAAACATATACAAACAACATATACAAATATCACATTACATTAAATGCTGCAACCTGCCCGGCGACATTTTCCTACATTAACAACAATAATCAACTATTGAGTAGTGTATCAATTGAATAGTATCGAATCTCCAAAAACGGTGTATGATCCAGTTATCCATAACTCTTCATTAACACATTACCGACTTCTACATGTGTCTTACATTTCCAGACCGTTTTCTAAATATCCGCTTGACTCGCTCTGACCCTTTTACTCTTATTGATTCATGCCTCCTTACATCAATTTATGCAGTTTCACGCCCTCATAATACCTCCATGAGCTCCATGAACCCTCCTGCTCCACAGCCGTAAATATGAACGACGCAGTCACCGCGGACCCCACTCGGTCGCGGCGCTTGCCAATACGTCGCGCATTCCACCAGACCTTTACGCTCCACGTAGCAGCGCTGCCTCGCTCGGCGGGCGCCTCCCACGCGCATCGGCTTCCCAAAACATTTACAACGCCCCGCCCCGCCCTCCGTTCACTCGCCTGCGCGCTTTTCAATCCCCGTCAATCCTCAGGCCGGCTCTGCCCTCGCCGTTCCCGATCCATCATCCCCGAGTACCCATCCCGATACCACTCCCCCACACCCTACTCC
>BOPP01000021.1:6950592-6962215 GCA_017312745.1 Gryllus bimaculatus
CCTGCTCCACCCGCGCCTCGCTCTCTCCCCCTCCAAACTCCCGCTCGAACTACGGTCAGCCCCGTCCCCGCCCCCAGAGGGTGCAATCTGCGCCGCCGGGTGCTAGCAACGACCGCGCCAGCCCCGGCTTCCCCCTCAGTCGCCACGCCCACAAGCCGCCTTTCCGGGGCGGGAAACCTCGAATCGGATATAAAAAGGATTCCGGCGCATGGGAGGGCGTAAGCTGTTTTACGCCGATAGCGGGAGCCTCCGCGTGGTTTGGCGCGATGGCCGCCTACTTTCCCAGGCCCTGGCGTTGTTGTGTCGCTGCTTCTGTAATCCTGCTGGTTCCTTTTATATTTGCTCTTTAAAATTTTGCTTCATCTCAATAACTCTTAACAAAACAGATTTATTCTGTTAATTTAAATTATGTATGAGATGTTTCGTTTTCATTGAAAAACGAATGTTTATGATCATCGATATGTAGATATAGTGCTTTCACATAAAATAAACTTCGTTTTAATGTGATATAATTATGGGCCATCTTTCATTATTTTATAATTATCTTGTGAAAGCACGTTGCAATCTGCAAGGTATTGGTCAATCTTCAAACGCTCCTAACAGATCCCAAGTGCAAATGCAGTTGCTTCTATCCAGACATTTCTCATAAATTTCTAACAGATTGTGGATATGTTTATTATTTGATGTGCTTACAAATCCTTGTACATGAGATCTCGTATACGTCCGTTTGAAAAATTAATTTGATTTGCAAATGAAAATGATCCTGGAAATGTCTCTGTAAGGGAATGTGCCGAAAACACTCTTCGTCCACTATGAATAACTAGTTTTCGACCCGATACCCTGCGGTTGAAACACGCTGGAGGATTTCTTCTCTATAAGATATTTCGATAAATAAATAGAGATATTGTCAGGTATCAATATTTTAATTCAACTAATGATCATTTCGATCGCGTAGCGATCATCCTCAGAGCTTGCAGCTTCTGGGCCGAAAACAAAGTTCTGCCTTGCAGAACGTTCGACCTTGCAAACAAAGTTCGGCCTTGCGCCTCGCGGAGCCGCTCTGAGCGACGCGCGACGCGACGCGACTCAGCGCGGCGCGCGCGTCACCGCCTTCGCGTGGGAGACGCGCGTGCGTTGCGGCGTGAGGTCGACGCAGCCGCCGCTGGGAGCGCGTGGCTGAGTCGTCGGCAGCTGGCGACCGCCGCCGACGCCGGCGACGCCGCCGCTGCCGATGCCGGACGCGCAGCCGAGCGCAGCGCGCGAGGGGGGCTCCGGCTATCGATCTCCGATGCGCCGCCGCCCCCGTCGCCCTCCCACCTGAGGGGGGGGGTCGCCACTCCGCTGTATCCCCGGCGAGAAACACTTCTTCGCCCCTCGTGTTAGGCAACCACTTGCATTCCATAAGAAGTGAATTAATTTCTGATCTTCGGCGAGTCAGGAGGCGTATGCCTTAGTGTCTTTCTTTTTTTCTGTATAGGCAGCCGTAGTAATGATTTGTCGTTGGTTTCAACTTAATGAAAATAAGATGATCTCTAGGGATGAATGAAGATTGGAGATGAATATTTATGGAATGATAGCTCAGTTGGATGCGTAGCGGTGTTGGAAGCCAACAAGACCATAGCTACAAACTGAAATCCGGATTGGGTGGCTCAGAGCACCGGATTAGGTGACATTGCAATGCCTCTGACCTGTAGGTTCTAGGATTCGAGCCCCGGCATGGGCTATATTTTCGATACTAGCTGCATAGCGCTGTCGAATTCTGCCGCCAGTTGGAATAAAATCCTTGCGACCAGCTGCCTTGATCAGTAAACTTAGTTACTCCGACTAACGTAAGGTGAATGCCGCAACAGTGCCCTAAAAAATGAGCCACGATCCACGCGCGATCTTTCCTTCCTCTCGTCCTAACCTACACCCTTTTTTACATACACTTACACACACATGCACTACACTACCACACATATCGTGAGACAAGTCGGGAGCTTACAGTGGGCCCTCGCTGACGCGGTACTCGGCTGATGGGGATATCTGGATGGGGAAAACCACGCGAGTCAACATGAAGGTCGGTGCTGAATCTCACCACAGCGGGGGATGAAAATCACCTACGCCAGAGATAAAAGCAGGCAATACACTTTCGAGACCTTTCATAGATCGACAATTTCATAAACATTTATTTACAAACACTTTTATGAAATTTTCCGAATCGGCATGTAAATATATTAAAATATGCAACGCCATGAAATATTTAAAAACATGTGAACGACATATATAGTGATAGGTACAATATGTAAAAGCATGACGTTGGACAAAAACAAGTAAAATAAAAATGTTTAATTCATTCCGAATGTATTGCAGGAATATCTGTAAAAGTATGTATTTACACCCCACTGACAACATTTACGGCATTAGCAATATTTACACTCAATTTATTGGTGCCTCCGCAACATCTGTTCTCTTTAGTTTGGGAAACGACAATCGCTGGAACATACATTTAGAGATCAAGCGTAATACTAGCGTTTCTCTAAATTTTGTTGTTTCGGGTAGTTTATTTCAAATTGCAAATTTCTTTTAACAACTGTTCCGAATGGAAAGTTTAAGTATTTATCACATGAATAACTACAATGTGTTGATTTTTCAGTTTGCCTCGAAGACGCTACACGCGCTAATATCTACATTAAAAATTATGCATCTTTCTATCGTTGTAAAAATGGATTGTAATTTATGATTATCTTTTAGTGTTCAGTATTTAATGCCAAAATTTTGACTAGTCGACAACATTTATAATGACAACATTTATATTGACTATCCTGTTCATACAAGCTTCCATTTTCGTTTAACTTATAATTTTATCATTTATTATACTTCAGATTTTGATAGGAATGATATTTCGTAAATTTGGAACCAGAGAGTGGCTCGAGTAGGTTACAATAATTAAGTCATAACAGGGAGATATATTTGAGGATCTTTACTCACAATTTGTACCTTGTGATCTCCTGCCTCTCTATCTAAAATGCTTGATTTTATTGTTGGCCTTTCTCTGGAAAGAAACACCACTCAACTGTCCGTAGAGAAACCAATGTTGATGATATATGGCCTAAAATCTGACACGCGCGGGTATTTCGTATTTCATACTGCGACGGTTGCTTTCCTACACCGCTTTAAACTTTCTGGCCACATAACGTCTTTCCTTTCTGTGTTTTCTCTTTCGTGTCTGTTCTGTGCACGCCTTACCATTTTTCGAAATTATAAAATTATGCTCGTGAATTTCTTAAGATTCAGATAGTTGAATTATGACTCTCAATCATTTGGTGGACTTCAAATTACGTTGAACAGTCGGAGTTAAGCAGGAAGAATAATCGGGGGTTGTACTCATCGGAGAATCTTTATTAAAATAGTAACATCATTTTGCGTATAATAAAGTGCATATATAAATAACAAAATCCATACAGTATATTCAAATTTGTTTACCTTTGAATACATTTCGAATACATGAAACACTCATCATTTATATTAGTAAAGGCAGCTATTACTTCAACGTATTTTTTATACAATGTAATAACTTATTTTTCCTGCGACATTCCTACAATAAATATGATTGATATTGCAATAAACTCTCAAACAACACTTATAAAATAATAATTATTGATATGTTAAGTATTTTTATTCATCTTCTCATTACTTGATATTGTTTGCCTCCTTTGCTTCTCTTAGATCAGGGAGGAAATTTTTGTTCCGTATACACGCAGGCGCTCGTAGGCAAATTGCATAGCAGTGGTGTATGACGGGTTGCAAGCCTCTCGGGATCTATTAATCAATTTGTTCAAACTTTTACTGTTTCATATGTAATACTTACTCGAGTGGAAAAGATTTGCCAAATAATTAGATTTAAAATAATGTATTAATTTACAAATTAAATATTGTTATAATGTATACTTTATATATGTTTGCGTTAATATTTAAATGTATTATAAAAAATATATACATCTTGTAAGTACTGACTGAAATCGTTTTACGTTTTAGTTAGAAGCAAAGGTACATAAATGCTTACAATGAATGTGATATTGATACAATGAATTGATATGATACAATGAATGAGTTTAACACAAACCTTTATGTATATAAATGTTTTTATACTTCAAAAATGCATATACTCTTTTTCTTCCCTTTTTGCTGTGCATGCAGAATTTTAAACTTAATTGCAGTTCAATATACTTTTGAGTTTGCATTTAAATAACATGAAACTATGACGAGTGGATCAAGAAGCAAGAAAACACTAGAAAAAGAAGTCAAACAGATGTTAAAATCCTTATAGAAAAACTTTTCAAATTTGGCTGCACTGCCCGTTTAGTAATCCTGCACATATTACGTAAATATGTACATTCCAATATCCGTTTTATTTACTGTAGCCTGTAAACGTGTCCATCAATTATACTTATAATTTATAACCTGTTTTGAAATTTTATGCATCGTTTACAGCTTTTGTTTAGTGTTTTCTGTTAGTATGGAAGTTCGTGTTAGTATTGAAGAACTTTATAAAATTAAATTAAATATCACATTCATTGTAAGCATTTATGTACCTTTGCTTCTAACTAAAACGTAAAACGATTTCAGTCAGTACTTACAAGATGTATATATTTTTTATAATACATTTAAATATTGACGCAAACATATTATTCGTCAGATTTCGTAAAAAGCAAATTCAATTTTCAGACAAAGTGTGTTGACGGGCGAAATATTGACATTTACATATTTCTTTTTCTATCTCTGTCTTTTTTAATGTGATTTATGTACATTTCATACATGTTCCGTAAGAATTGTCGAAAGTTTTAAAATGTGTGAAATATATGTTTCTAAACAATTTAAATGTTTTTTAATATTTTGATTATTAACGTTAGCATGTTATGTATGTTATATATAGTAATTATAGCTACTCTAATTGCCCTTTGCCGGAGTATTTATTCATAATTATTAGGACTCTACTCTGCAGCACTGCACTTTCCAGCCTCTCCTAGGCCCGCCCGCCCCTTCCACACCTTCACCGCTGTGTCTGCTCCGCCGGCCCCTTCCTATTTGCACTCTTACCCCACCCGACCCAACCCACTCCGTTAAACTCTTACACGCGCCCCCCCCCCTCCACCGCACTGCGCGCCGCCTCGCAAAACCCACCAACAACGCCCACTATATGCATTTCTGACTGCATCACGCTTTATTTCGTACAATAAACACTTTGGAGAAAACATTTTGAATTGTAGCACCCCGTGTAGTTTTCGAAACTAATCGTGTAAATGTTTGAACAAATAGCAAAATACAAATGGTTCAAACGTTTTCGTGAATCATACTACTTGCAGCATACATACACTTTTATAAAGTACATTTAAAGCAATATATTTTCCATCATGACCTGAAAACGACTCCTCCCATCCCATACTCCGTTCCGTACTAGGAACGTGTTAGCCTCCCTGTTTTCGCCCAGTGCCATCTACACCTACGCCGGCGGTTATTTTCCGGGCAGCCTCACGCGAGCATCCGCCTCATAACAAGCGGGTTGGAGCCGTCGCCGCTGGGAAACGCGCCCGCCCAGGTGCACCGATTCGGGCCCGCGGCGGCGTGGAGAAGGGATGAGAGACCGCACGGAGCGGAGCGTCGAGGCTGCGGGGCTGTAAGCGGGGAAGCGCTCACGACCCCGTGAATCGCAAATCCGAACCTTCCGAGTGTCAAAAAGGTGGCGTGTTTCCGTTGGCGGTTGCGGAAGAGAACGCCTGGTGAACGCAGGGTCGCCATAGCAACACAGGGCTGTACAACGTGAACGTTCTGCTCTCATAAAAGAGACAGTAGTGAGACGACTACCCTCATACGACTGGAGAGGCGTGTAAATTTTCGGTCTCCAAATTGCGATTCTTCACTTGGACTATAATGTAATACTACGCAGCATAAGTTTTGAAGATCATATACATTTTGGTGTTTTTAAACTATTTTTTGCCATTTCAGACTTGTTACTAATTTTTATCACATATAGTTTATTTTCAAAATCAAGAAATATCATTTTTGATCTAAAACTTTGAAGAAAAGAAAATTTTACTTAGAGAAAGGCAGATTTTATTTTAATAAGAGAGAGTATACTGTCAGTTACTTGTTAAATGAGGAAAATTGAGTCAAGCTATGGTGTTGTGAGGTATTTGGACTGTAATAATTATTTCTTGCAATCTCATTAGACATGAGTCCATACACGTCCTTGAATAATTGAAAATGGAAGTTATATTTGTGATAGCTACATCATTCCTAGTCAATTATAGGGCATTAATTGTTTCTTGAAATTGTGTATTACGTGTGTATTATTTTGTCATAAGACATGGAGATCAAAACAAAAACTGGGAAGACTGAAGAATAGTGTGGTAAATTAATGTCTTTTGCTTTTTCAATGGCACAGAGGGTATTTCAAAGTCATTCAATACATTATTATTATTTTTGTTCAAAATCAATTTCCCACTCATAATGAATCTGACGCAGTTTCAGATTTGCTTGCTATTCTTGCAGATTTGTCACACTTTATCGACAGCAGCTCAGATTGGCACTAGAGTGAAGGGATGAATATGTGTATGAACTTGGAGGCGTTACATCTCTGACCAAGCAAAATTTAAATTTAAATCAGAAAAGAAATATTTTCAATTATTATATACACTTATGTTGTTTTTTATATTCGTTATGACTTTAAGTGATTAAAAACAATTCTGAACTCTCATACATTAATTCTGGCGTATTCCAAATCTACCAATTTATTTTTAACGGAAATACAATTATTTTCTCCGTTAAAACAATGCGATATATCTAAACAAAATATAAGCTAGTTATACCCAAACCTTACTTGATACAATACAAATAAAATAATATTAGATATGAAATCTTCATTGAAAAAACTAAAAGTATCACTTTAGTGTTATGAAAACATCGCTTCAAAATTTCTAAAAAGGAAAGTTGTAGCTTTCCAAAAAATGCCGTAGAACTAAAGCAAATGACCAGTTACTTTGATATAATTACAAACAAAATGTACATTTGATTTTGTTTGTACAATGCACACCCTCCCTCACACTCACACTCACACTCACACTCACACTCACACTCACACTCGCACTCACTCTCACTCTCACTCTCACTCTCACTCTCACTCTCACACACTCACACTCACACTCACACTCACACTCACACTCTCCCTCTCTTTTCAATTTCTCTGTCTCCAAGTTTGTTCAAGAGGGGATCAATAAAACACGACAACATATGGCCCTTCTACTTTTTTCGCCAGTCGCGATGCGATCCAGATTCAAATCTATTGTTCGAAGAAGTCATAGCGTGTTGTAAAGGTACAGAATGTAAACTTGTGGTGAAGTCTGGTGGGAGTAGTCGAGCTGTTCGGGAGTTCGAGTTTCTTATTAGATAGAAATGCCATGAGGCTGAAGGAGCTATCACTAACTCAACTTATAAATCAAGGGTCTATATTTCTTTGAAATAAAATTGCGTTCATTTTGATGAAGACATGTCGCAATTAATGAAAGAATATTACTTGAAAAGTACAGAAAATAACCTATATGCCTTGTTACTATTAAAACCTGGAAATTTTCCCGATATTTTCATGTAAATCATTTTCAGTATATCGTCATCTTTATTTCGGTGATCTGGAGAGCTCTACCGAATTTGTACAAAGCATACATGGTCATAACTATATTAAATTGTTTATTTATAAAAGTAAACTTTTCAAGTACAAATATTCCAGCTAATTTCTTTCAATAAGTGTAAACAACTTCTTTTTAATTAAACACAAATTTCACTGATAACGTTTAAATTGATTTGTTTCACATTATTAACTGCATAATTATATTAATTTTACTGATTGTGAATTTTTATACTCTTTATTGATAACACTAACAAATAGCATGAAATAACTTACATTTTCATGGGTACTGTAGCAGCTTTCTAGCGGGCGTCTTGTCTGACAAGTAGTTTTTCGTGGTTTATCCGATTAATATTTGGATAATGCCGAAGAAATGCTTCAACAAACTGTCGACGAACCTTGCATAATTATTACTTCCTTATTCTTGTCCCATTCTCTTCGCTCTCTCACACACACACTCATTAATATCTTAATGCATTAATTATTTTCTCGATTGGGGCGATTCCCTGCAGGGAGGAAATATCTGGACAGATCTGTGCAATCACCGTGATCATTTATAAAAACGTCGAACGCGTTTGCCTAAAATCCCATGTTCAAATCCCAGCGCGGATTAATGTTCTTGTGGATAACACACCTCCCAGAGGAATTTGTGAAGATCTGTTATAAGACGAGCTCCGGATCTCGCCCACCAGAAATGTCTATCTTTTCTTACACATCAAGAAATTCCTGCCCGGTCAGGAATACTTGTATGACAGTGACGCAGAATTTCTGGTGGCTGTCAAACACTTTTATCTATCTGAAGTAGGCTTCTAAGGCATAGGAATTCAAATGTTGATCCTTCTGTACGACAAATGTCTCTGTGCTGGTGGACTTTATGTGGGAAATAGTGTAACATGTGGTGCATCTTCTGCATAAGTTTTCACACAAAATGACAAATGTTTTCACACGAAGTGTTTTCTTTTTGTTGACGACGTTGGGATATTTGCTATATGGATGAACCTCGTATGATATGAGATTATTCAATAGGTTTAATTAAAATCAATTTTTCACATTGGAATGGATGAAAACCAATTAAAGAAGGTCTTCTGTCATGCTTATGCACGATTATTAAATATGTGCAGACGGAATGACAGTAAATACAATATTTAAAGCGACAACCTTAATTTCAGTTTAAAACAACTCATAATGAAATGACGTTATAATTATCCAGTTATATGGTCCTAGTGTTTTTTGACAAACTTTCATGGAGAAAAATCTATTTATTGCGTTGTTAATGTTAATATCGCATGATATTTATAACTAACCTGACTTCGTGACAGAGTTTTAGAGTATTTTTCAAAATAATTTAAACATTTTCACATTTATCTATACATTTACGTTATTAGTATTTTTAAATTAGGTTAGCTAATATTATTATTGTTATTATTATTACTATTACGTTTATTTTTATTTTACGTGATATAAAAAGAAGTTCTAATACGTAATGATTTCATAAAAAACGCATCAAGTTGTTCAGTTCTAATTTTTTCATACATATATTCGTTTATCTCTTATGTATTTTTGTATTCAATTAATGAGATAAAGGGAGAAGATTCCTTGTATTAGATTACATACACAAATTAGGAAACGGAAATGTGGTTATGTTTCTGTAACTCTTCCCAAAGATAATATTAGTTCGTGCTTTTAGAATTCACTTTTGAGTCTGTTTTAATTTTGCTATTTTTGCATAGCATACAATGTTGTTTTCTGTCTGTTTTCCTTGCTGATGTTTGCAAATGCTAAAAAGTTGACTATTCAATTTTTTGTTCAACAAGATTGCAAACAAACGTCTCTGCTACAAGAGTTATTACGCTGGGAATTGCATAAATTTCTGCGAGTTCGTGATTTCATTTCTGTCTCATTTCATTTGCCTTGGCAAAATGTAAAAAAGTTTTCTCTGGCTGTAAAAATGTATCCATTTCGTCTTGTCCCGAATGTTTCTGTTTTTGGAATAGCGTTTCGCTTCCTCAAAAATGTCAGAATTATTGTTTTTGACGAATATAAAAATTCTTAGTTAATACTATTTTTACACCAAATTAAAATTAAAAATGTATGAAAAAGAAAGAATAAGAAATGTCATGAACGAAAGAATCATTAAATATTTAATTTTAGGAAAGAAATGTGGTCTGTACGAGCTTGATGAAGAAATATTCCACAGTCAAAAACAAAAAGCATTTTGTTGCAAGAAGGAATTCGTAATAATTATTCAACTTTTTAAAATTATTATTTCTGCCAATCATTAGTAATTTAATAGTAGTGAAGGGTACGGTGAACGTGGAGTTAAGTATGGTTGTGATTTCTGAGACGTATAATTTATAGATGTGTATTATTGCATTGAAGAATATAAAATAAATTATCTATTGGATAATACATGATTAATAAACCTGGAGCGATTTCATATGTGATATTCTTCACGTATTAACATCCAGAGTTAATAGAATTACTTGGTCGACTTAAAATATTAAGTTAACGGAGATGCCTTACATGTTTTCTGCATTCCATTATTTCTTCATAAATAAACATTGACATATCCTTGCTCAAAAGTTTAGAACGATATTGTTTCTCAAATTAAAACGATAATCTGTAAAATCGTCATTCAGCGATGGGAGAACTCGGCGCTGGGTTCTCCACAGCCCTTGCTCTAGAATGTGTTGGGAGCGGTGCTCCGTCATGGCCGGGCGTGTGCGCTGGGCGACATCATTATTTGCTTAAACGCAACGGATTGGGCGATAAATCCGCGCGCAACAGCCGCCGCCGCCGTCTGTTTGCCGATCCCGTATCCTTTCGGATGGGCAGCTAATGGCGCTGCGGGCCCTGAGCATCCGCTTACGGAACGCGAGATTAGTGGGAGAGTAATCCTCGCGCGTCGTGACCTGCGCACACGAACAACGCCCTGCGCCCCGCCCCGCTCCGCACCGCCGAATACCTGCCGCCCGCCCCGCCACTCTCCCCCACACTCACACCGCTCCGTCCCGCTCGTCCCAGCACCACCCCACCCCTGCCCCGCCCGCTCAGCCCCGCCCCGCCCCAACCCCGCTCCGCCGCCGCGCCGCCCCGCTCAGACACCCCGTACCGCACCGCTGTCGCATTCAACTCCCCGCCTCGCCCCATGCCACCGTGCTCCGCTCCGTCCCTCATCACTCCGCCCCGCTACTCCGTCACCTCCACTGCCGCCCCGGCCAGCCCAATTAAACGTTTCTTACATCCATGTTCGCCAGCCCCCTTCCGCGTCGCGTCTCCCATCTCTGGCTCGCTCCATCGCGTTGGGCACACACTGCCGCTTGATCACCTACCGCGCATGCCATTCCTCCATTCCATCTGCTGTACTCTCACCGAATACGTCACATTCCAAACGTTTCCTGAGTTCACTTCCAGCACCTTCTCGTCCTGGGCCAATCACCCCATCATTTTAAAACCGCCATCACGCCAATACGATAACCGTACACGTTCCTCTTCACCACGTAAAAATATTTTACCATTTTACCTTCTTCACAACCGCTTTTTACTCTAATTACATTTTCCCACGTTTTAACCTTTTTTTCCTGCATTCCCATTTTTGCACTAACTCCTGACCGAACTTCCCAATTCGTCTCTACGTATCCACACCGCTACATCTGCCTGCGGTTCCTATCCTCAAATTTCAACTTTCCTCTCTTACCCTAACCCACTGTTCCTGAATCAAACTCTCCTAGTTTCAACTCTCTTCATACTGCAACGCCTCCTCCCGAGTAATTCTCTCTCCGAAGCGCCCTACTGCGCCCCGCATTCTGCCTCGTCCCTTTCCGTTACGCATGCGCCTGCCGCTCCTGCGCCCTGCGAGGCGAGCGCCATCCAATCCCCGCTGTCAAAGGGGCGGGAGAATTCGGCCTTGGCTATCGCACCTGCCCCACCCGTCCACCGACCGCAAAGTCGCCTCTGCGACCG
>BOPP01000021.1:6965537-6978549 GCA_017312745.1 Gryllus bimaculatus
AACAGCCTGCGGAGAACGTGCGTCGCTGCATCTGCACCCGGGCGGTCGCGCCTGTGCGTGGCCGGCGACGGACGCGACGGCCGAGAGCAGCCGCAATCAGCGTCAATACGCGTGTGACGTCACGCGCTCTCTAGGCCCAGTTCCCCCGCGGCGATGCGCCTGCCCCCTGGCTTCGCTGCGGCGTACGCCGCAAAAGCAGTGGGTCGCAAAGCAGGGCCGGGCGCGGACACGTGCCATGGGGGACGAACAGAATGCCGAATGACGAACTTGGTAAATGCCAGTCGGTGCAAAGAACTGTGTGCATTAATGGGAAATATCTCTATATCAAGGCGCTTAGTTTCAATAGCTCTGTGAATGTGAGTGCGCTTTGCTGGTAGCAAATTACCTGGTACCCTCGGAGGGCATCAAAAAGCAACCAGTTTGAACCAAAGAGAGTACATAAACACAAAACGAACAATATACTTATTACGTGATGACGTAATCAACGCCTCGACTATTTTACGTTGTTAAAGAAGGAAATGTCTCTATACTGTTTAATACTAACAGTCTGAGTATAATAAAAATTGTGCGCATTCCAACTAATATTGATATCCATTTTTGTTCTTTCTACGTATATATTCTGAGAGTATAAAATAGTTGACTACCAAATTTCTTTCCATGTTATATTACAAGAAAATTTACAATAGCGTGATCCTTCCATCTCCAATTGCCATCTTATCGTCACAATCAACATGGCTTATTGGCATTCTAGCTGATCTTAAAATCGAACTATCCTTCTGTTTCATTATCAAAGAATTTCCTAATCGCACAAATTTGGTGAATAAAATGTTTCCTATGTATTTCTCACTCGCCGCTTATATTGCGGTCCCTTTGCGCGTCAACAAATGCCCTCCGTTGACCGACCGGAAAAATTAGTCTTCCGTGGTATTTCAGAATTGTCTCGCGTATCCAAAGCGTTTTTAATTGGTCAGTCGCGTCGATACAACGCCTTTGCTGGAGCGTGTCAATATCCTTGCTAGTTCAGCCGACCGAAAGCACGGCAATAAAAGCACAGAGAAAAAAGTGTGTTTCAAATATCTATTGCTTATTTTTCAATACTCTAAAATCTGGTTCAGTTCGTACGGTTCGGGATGAGTGAGAGAATTGTAGTGGAAGTTTTGATAATGTCACACAGTTCTTATTTATCATCAAAGTAAATGACGTGAAACGTGCATCATTCTTGTCATTTTCACTACACACTGCGAAATAATGATTTATTTGTATTTTTTCGCATTCACGCTTGCAAAATGTTTCTTTTGTTGCTAAATTTGACACATTAGTCACAATGCTATTATTTAATATGTATTATCTTGGAAGAAACAAAAAAACATAGAAATTCAATTGTTTGTATTGTTTTCTCGATCTTTCCCGAAATAAATAATTCCATGCTTCAAAGTCATTGGCATCGGAATCCACAGTGCAGAAACATAATTACATACTTTGAAGTTCGGTCTCGTTAACGACAACAAATTAAAATGAATATTGTGGTGTGATTGTAAAATAGGCGTCTTTATAATCAGATGATTATTTGGTGAAGAGTACACTTTATTTCATTGATTGGCAAAATGTGTACATCACATTAATCAATCATGTCAATTCAGTCTCAGCCTCAATTGGAAGTCGTTATTGGTTGTGCGTGATAGTGGACAGCCTACGTGAGAAGATATCTTTGGTGTCTTTTAATTAAAGGACACAATTATTTATTAATTAATTTTATGTATATTTTTGGAGGTAATGATTATCTTTATTGTTAAGTTTAAAAGTTATTAAGTTCAATAATAAATTTAATCGTCAGGAACATTTTATAATTATAGTTCATTGGAGGTACTTTATTTATGAAGTTAGGATAAGGGATATATCGTATTTATGCCAAAAGATATACATTTAGATACATTGCATTAAAGATGTTCACGGTGACTCTTCCCGATGTTCCTAATTTTGAAGCATATGGACATCTGGAGACGTGCTGAACTGTGCTTGAACACGAGCATCTACCGATACAAAGTATTGCAGATGAAGTGGCTCGACTAGTAATGGTACGGTGGATGATGAGCGCTGTCTCTATTCAAAATACAGGTTAATAACAAGAGAAGCTCAGATGAAAAGCAAAGTGTACATCTATATACCTGGTAGTTCATTCTATCTCACCTGTCTCTTTGGATGTGGTAGTCTGTTTACGAGATAAGAGAACATGGTATTATTAAAGGACCCCATTGCCTATCGATCACTTGCCAGGGTAAAATCGGTGGTCACTGAAAAATCTTTATGAAATACAGTTCTGTTGAAGGAAAGAAGACTATCCCATTGACACAGCTTTATCAGTTTATTTACGACCAACAGAAATCACTTTTGGTCTCCCTCCTCTCTTCATTTCTAATACGTACACCAGCTTGAATAATCAAGCTATTCAATAATTACTTCTATCCTGCCTACATCGTGCATCAAACAAGCAACGAAATCACAACTGATCACACTTTCCAAGTCCAGTATTCAGACTTGCGCCACCCCTTACATCCATCATTTATTTTTTATTACGTCCCTCAACTGTTCTCCATTTCTAGCTTCTTGCTTGGGATTTTCTGCCCACGGATCTGGCAGCGATATCTACTTTGCACGATTCAGAAAATAACTTTTATATTCCCTATTCATCGTAATTGTAACTCTGGCGCTGTGTAGGTGCTACGTTACTAACATTCGTACGGCCCCGTTCCCAACGTATACTGCAGACGAGTGAACAAATGCGTACTACTGCAGTTCCGGGAGGGGGACAGAGACAGGGCAGGAATGGAGGCATAGTCTGCGATCGGATGGACGTTGTCCGACGAGTTCTGAGCCGTTACCGTGCGCATCTATTAGAGAGCTTTTCTTATCTATTGTTGTAATGTATAGCAAAAAGGACTGTTTGAAAATGTCACGAATAGAAAATTAGTGATGTTCGCCTTCTGGGACTCAGAGCATCAAGAAAGTTGCTTTTTCAAGCAGCCCGATTCAAAGATAATCCCGATTTGCAAATCTTATCCAGATTCTACTAATACTAACATCTCGCGGTAAAACAATAGTTAAATGAAAAAACATCTAAGAAGTGTATTTTCGCCCACCACGGTACTCCACACTTCAGGCCTTACTCTGAGCGACAATATTTCACGAGCGTCAGCGCAGAGCTGAGAATGGAAACCTCCGCTCCCTAAGGGTAGAAACACAGAGAGCGACGCGGCGTCAAGTTCTGTAGTGCACACATGGCGGGAAGAGACGCGACGCACACTGGCGCGAATACTAGAGAAATGGCGCTGTCGAAAGCACGAGAGTTATGTCTGTATGAAAATATGTATTAAAAATGGAATGTATGAAGTCGTAAATGAAGAGAGTGGATGAATGCAGTGTGTTCTCAAGGCAGGAGCTTGAGAATATTACCATCTACTTCTTATAATAACTTGCAATAATTAAAAATTTTTCAGGTTAATATGAATATAAATAGGTTATAAAAATGCCAATTACTTGAAAAAACCATTTCCTGGGCAATTACTTCCTACATCTTGAAAAATAACACATAACACAGCCAAATTAGCGACCTCGGAAACACTCCGTTAATTAAGTTCCCCTTTAATTATCATTAGCCAACAGGTTTATATCACGGGCAATATCGAGTAATAGTAATAGCTTTCATTCCCAATTTATCGTAAATCTGAAACCCTTCAAGCTAAATTGCTGGCAGTATGGAAGCATCATTCGAAACGCGGAATGCAAACCAGCATATCTCTCTGAAATGATAATAATTCATTGTTTAGTGTTTCCGAGAGCTACAACTATTATGGTAGTTAGTTCCGTATGTGTAAGGCATGTTCTATCGCGGAAAGTGTCTGTGATCTTCTTCTGCTTAATGGTAAAATTTGACGCTAACCTGTACGACGGATAGCAGATATCTATCACCCGCGAGGCACCGCCTCAGTTGGGGCAAGCACTAAGCTGCCGACATGTGTGGTAGTGTAATGGAAATGGAAATGTGTGTAAGCAGGGAGTGAGGACAGGTCAATGAAGAAGCAAAGATGGAAAGCGATTCGTGTCCCGTTTGTTAGGGTACTGTTATGGCTTTCGCTAGATGTTGATCGTATTTACCACAAACATCAGAACAGCCGACCACTAGAATATTCTCTTCCAGACAGCTAAATTCGACGTTTCTATGTAACTATGTCGAAAATCCTACCACAGAGGGGACTAGTACCCTAGAACCTCCCAGCCATAAGCACTGCAGCGACCTCAATTGCTGCCCTGAGCCTCAAGCGGTCGCAGCGAGGGCGCTGGCGCGGGGTTCGGCGGTGGGTGGTAGGGGCGCTGGGCCGGGCAGGGGCTGTGCGGGGGGGCGGGCGGCGCCATAGTGTGGTTAGAAGCGTCGACAGGAGCGGGCCGCGCTCGCCCCGCCTGTGACGTGCCGACGTCGAGCGAGGGCGTCTATTGGCAGTCAGGTAGACTCATTTACAAAAGTCGCGTGTCGGGTTATGTGGGCGAGAGGTGGATGGGAGGGGGTGGGATGGAAAGAGAGGAGGAGGGGTGGGGAAGAACTGAAGCGGTGCAGAGCGGCCGTGCGGTCCGGGCTTTGCTCCGCGCGTGCTACGGCGCTTTTTGTAGTCTTGGGAGCGCCGGCGCCGCTCACGAAGCTCGATTGGTGGTGCAAACCGGATTTCTCGCGAGCGCGCATTTCCTGCCATCTCTCGCAGAATCTAGTGGGGGGGAAGATTCTATAAAAAGGGTTAATTTGGGTTTTGCTCTGCGTATCTTTCGTCAGTTGCGTTTATAAATTTATTTTTGCCACATCCAGCGGCTTTTGAATACACTTCTTAGTCCTAAGTGTTTCTGAATAGACTGCAATAACTTCGGTTTACTTAAGGAGTTGATTGGATTTGTGATCTTGCTGGTTTTAAAATTGAAAGTGCCGATGACAGATCACAAGATATAGAATAGCTGAACTTTCGATAGTGATAAAATTATTCAAAACGCGAGAATGATTGAATAACTATCCAAACACTAGATCGAGCATTTTTCTCGAACATTTAATCGTTATTTTGGCTTTAAAACTATCTTGATGTATTCTGAAGATTTCCACTTGTGTTAACACTTGGTATTAAGTGATGCTTTATCTGATTTTTAATGCAATACGTACTTTCTTATCTGGAAAATGTCACAGTCTTCTCCACTTGAAGGCACATTTTGTCTTGTGTTTAGGAGTGGTTAGGGCGAATATATTACCATTACCATTAATTATTTCGTGATCATTTTTTTAGTTGGAGGTCATAAGTTGGACATAAATTGTTTTTATGATTTAAATACGAATTTATTGGAAAAAATTGATTTTCTCTAATTAATTAGGTTAACATTTATTATATAATATTAAGTTTGAAATAAATATGAAAAGTGTTAAGTTGTGTTCCTTTCCTGTTAAAATCATAGCATCGTGTTGTTCGGCGCTTGTTTGTTGGCGGCAGACTTTCCAAAGGATACGGAGCGAACGGTTTGTCCGCAGGGAGCGAGCGGCTGAAAGCCGCCGCGCACGCCCAACGATGCGGCGGAGGGCCGATAGGTCCGGGGGCATCCTATTTGTTATTAAGAAGACTTGAGAATCGCGAGGAGGGAACAAAGCGTGCGGCAGGAGGTGTTCGGGCGGGTGGAGGAGGAGGGGAGGGAGAGGAGAGGAGGAGGGAGGAGAGAGGAGGGGGAGTTTGGATGGCGGCTGTATCGAGACGTCGGGGATAAATGGAGCGAGCGGAACGAGCGGGGTAGCGGCGGGGCGTGAAGAGACGAACGGGCGCCGGCCGATCACCGCGCGGGGCGGGGCGGGGCGAGCGCGGGGCGCTTACGGAGCCGGCCGGGAGAGGGCGGGACGAGGGCGGGGTGGGTATCTGCCTCGGGGCGGGAATGGATCGGCGCTGATCGAGGCGAGGGCGCGGTGTGGAGGCGGGGCGCGCCGGGCCGGGATGGGTACGCGGAGGGTTAAGACGGAGGCGGGGCGCGCGGACGAGGTTCGCCAGCGAGCCCGGGCGGGGGGAGGGGCAACGGGGCGGGGGTCCGATTTCCGAGCGGAGGGGGGCGGGCGAGGAAGGACAGGGCCAGCAGCAGCGATGCGATGAAGGCGCTGGAGACGCGATGTAGGCGGGACGGCGGTGCAGGGGTGCTGTCCTGGCGGGGGGCGCAGCGCGGTCTGGAGCGGAGCGTGGGGCGGGGTGGGGCCGGGAAAACGGATTCGGCCGGCGGTGGCCGTCCCGATGGGAATTCACGGCCTGCGCCAGCGACGCACCCGCCGCCTCCCGCTGCGCTGTTCGCCTCCGCCCGGAGGTCCGATGGGCGAAACCCTCGGCCAGGGTTTATAATTGAGCGTTTTATGATTTCCCAGGGAAAAAAACCATCAGCCAAAAAAAGCAAAGATTTTTTTTGTAATAGTTTCGTATTTTAATGATATTGAAGTTAAAATTGTCTCCCCTATTCCGCTATGATACCAGAGCTACAAATTAAAGTTGATTACATAAAGAAACGATCATGAATTATGGGGTTTATTAATTTAACCATGCGTTTTGCCATTCACTCAGAAAAACATCAATAACTTTGGGCAGAACTGTCATCAGAAAGTTGAAAAATGGAAATTAAAATCTTACGTACTTAGCAGATTTCAATTAGCGGAATTTTGTTCTCTCTATATTTGTAGTTCATTTTATTTAGCGTGATACTTCTGTAATGATTTCACTTTCACTGCAAATGTACACGGACATGCAAATGTAATATTCCTCATGATATACGTATTTTATCCTCAATTGATTAAGAAGTGTAAATGTTTTACATTAACTTGAATTTTTCCTCTTGTATAAATAAGTGGAATTGCTGAATGACATATAAAACGATGAAAAGGATTCGACTTAATATTTTGCATTCCTCGTTTTACAAATTATTGTAATACACGTTTTCCCTAAACATTTATAAGAAACTTGCTGATATATAAGAGCAATAAAAGAAGATACGTATTATTTGATGAAAAAATTGCACAATCCTTGTTATTTTTCATTAGATACAATTATTAAATTATTCGATGTGATTGTGACTCGTAATAAACATACATAGATGTATACCAATATATGAAAAAAAATAATACATAAGAAAAAATACCTAAAGAGAGATGTTTAATACGTGTGATGATTATTTCAATGGTGTGGAAAAGATGATTCTGCTTACAGTTCAATAGACTATTGCATTGGCGCTTTCTCAGGCAGATATATATCATGTGATCCTACTGAAAGTAGGTGTCCATACTGTGGAAGTTCATGTATGAAGTGAAAATTGGACATCTTACTGAAGTGTAATCCTGTCTTGATATAATCAACAGCCATACCTACTCCATATGTAATTTTAATTTTCGTCCGAATGTTTTCAGATGTTAATGGAGTTCTTATTTTGTGACTGTAATTCTTTATATATATTATCAAAACATGAATATATCACCACACAAGAAGTGAAAAGAAATGAAACTAGTTTTTCCTTTCCAATCATTCATTTAATTACTTTAGTTTGTATTTTTTGTGTTCATCGTAGGTTAGAGGATACCTTCATTATTTTTTTTACTTGACTGTTTGATTGAATGATTATTTCGTGGGATCGAGTACATCAACTGTTATGGCCAGTAGTTACGAAAGTGTAGTGCATGTTTTTATCTCGGAAAGTTGCGGTGTTCTTCTCCTGAAGTATGGTGAGATCCGCCCCGACTTACATTTACTTGCAGAAATTTCCCAATCCCGCGATCACGCAACAGCATGGCATTGGTCTAGTCAGGAAAAGCTCTAAGTTCCAGACTGGTCTCTCGAGGGAAAAGAGTAGTGCATGCCTGTGTGCTTAGTATGGGGTGAGGATAGGAAAAGGAGGAGGAAGGAAAGATCGCGCGCGGCCAGTGGCCCGTTTGTTCGGGTACTGCTCTGGCACGTTCCTGGTATTGATCGGATAAATCACGGAAAACTGCCCGCGGCTAGAATTCTTCTCTAGACAGTAGCGAAAGTCAACCTAGATATCTTGATATTATCACCGTCGATCGGACTGGAACCCTAGAACCTCCGAATCAGAGACAATGAATTATTACTTTCGTATTCGTCATACTCTTTTATTTCTCTTTTGTATGACTTAAAAATATTAACTTATTTATTTCCTACTTTCAGATTCGTTATTGAAACTGTAATTTTTTCTGACTTAAGTATAATGTAAAAAATAAATATTATTTTAATTGAACTGAGAAGTCGAAAGGACACAGGGGATGAGATTCAATTCTTAAAACAGTGAAGTAAAAGTTACAAGTTGAACTCAATTATGGATACATATTTCATCATGTATCGTAGTACCCAACACTTTTCACGTGCTAATCTTGACCGCATTTTTGTGGACGCTAACTTTATATTTTTGCACTGAACTTAATTGTTAAAGAAGTTTCACTTACCCTCTGGATTTCTTGCGACCTAATTTTGTTCCGTAAGGTAGTGTGTGCCTTCCAAATGTATGCAAGAGGTGTTTTTCCCTTTCTCTCTCCTCCCTCTCCTTCCTCTCTCCCTCTCCCTCTCCCTCCTCGCTCCCTCTCCTTCTCCCTCCTCGCTCCCTCTCCCTCTTCGCTCCCTCTTCTCTCTCTCCTTCCTATCTCTTTCCCCCTCCCTCTCTCGCTTTCTCTTTCGCACACATACACACACGTATTCCATTGTGGTATCTAGTAATTTCACTAGTGGAGATGAGATCTTTATTCTTCTACGTTACCTGAATCAACTTTCACCCACTAACTACGGCCGTATTTGCATTTCCTATTCTTTCTTTGAGGTGTAATCTCTCACAAACACGTTTAAATTCCTTTTGGCTCTCCACATCGATGCGTCCTTCGCTTCGCTGGCCGCACCGCTATCCGTCTGCCGAAGTCAGATCCGCGCAGCTCCATCTCGCCGCCCTCTCCCGACGGGGCACCAACGAGTGCAAGAGAAGATCGCGGCTGTCAGGCAGGGCTCGCCCCTCCACACATGATGGGTGACATTTCGTAGCGCTGGTAGCTCTACTCAGATGGTACAAGGGAAACGGAAAACCTCAATAGATTGTTTCGTTTACGTTTGCACTCCGAAGCAGTGAGTTTCAGCTTCCTTACTTTGTGTGCGCTCTTCGTTAATTGATAATTGTAAAATGACGTAAGCAGGATACTCTTCATTATATTGCCCTCTTGATAATTACTGGTTCGGAAATATTCGATTACCGCTTAAAAATTTCATAGTATACATTTACGTTGAAACAAATATTATTAAAAAAAATTGAAGTATTAAATTAATGTTGATGGGATTGATCAATCATAATAACTTCGATGGGGATGTCGTCATTTATAGTATTACTTAGAATTTCCATAAAAATTAGCAAACGACAAGATATTTAAATACAAGTGCACAAATTCATAATATATCTACTCAAAATTTGTCAAATGGAATTCGTGAAACTATTTTAATTGATTTGCAAAAAATACCAAATTAACCTGAGAAAAAAGTCTCACTAGAGCAAAACAAATTTCGAATATTTAGTAAATGTTGCCACATATGCGTATATTTTGGGTCCACGAATTCTATAGGTGAAACATAATTCATTAGTGTGAAGTGCTTATCAGGCTTTTTATTTAAAAAACCTTATGTATTTATGTTAGATGACATTGCAAAATTGAAATTTATATATTAAAATCATCGTTATCCCTATCATCAGCAAGCATACTTTGAGCTTAGCATCCCGTTCTGACTTCAAATAGTATTTTCAACATGTTTAATAGTCTCATCGAAGTGTTCGGAGACTTTCCATATTATTATTATTATTATTATTATTATTATTATTATTATTATTATTATTATTATTATTATTGTATCCATATATTACCTTCAGGATTCGATCGAATCAATAGCGATCACTTACTCATCCCTCTTGTGATCAGCACAAAAGACTACCCTGCAACTGCTCGGAGGAACTTCACATTGACAAATTCTTTAATACTTTAGTTGTGCTCTATTCCCAAACGATATGACTGTTAAAATAACAAACGAAACTGGGTCAGTTGTTCGTTTGAGAAGGCGGGCCAATCGTGTGTAAGTTGGCAAAGGTTTCCGGTAGAAGCCACATCCTCCTTCGATCGGCGCTTTACTTTACGTGCCTGCGTCGTATTCCAATTTCCCGGTCGAGCAGCTCCCGCGTGTGTCTTCACATGCGCTTTCAGGCGCCGGCAGCGCTGCGCACGGCGCGCCCCTAAACCCGAGCGCCCGGAAAGAAGACGAGCGGACTTCCGTCTGTTCCCTTTACCCCCCTGCAGAGCATCAACAACCTTTGCAATTATTGTGTGCTCCCCTTCCTACGTATCCATTTTTTCTCTTCTTCTTCTTCTTCTTCTTCTTCTTCTTCTTCTTCTTCTTCTTATTATTATTATTATTATTATTATTATTATTATTATTATTATTATTTCTTCAAAGAATTGGATTCCCAGATGGTTACCGAACCCGGATCTCCCTGAACACGCCAAGTTGCTCTAACCACTGGAGCTACCAACCACGGTTACACTTCACTTTTCACCACCTACTCACAATTGTAAGTTTGAACAATTACTTGGGAATTAATTGGAAACGGTTTCCCATTTCGCAATTCCCAGCAACTGATGCGCCCCCATAGCTTCTTAGCATGAAATGATTAATATACTTGTAAATTAAGGTTAACTATTCACAGAACTGACTGCTCCAGTATGGAATCAAACCTGAATTTCCCGGTATTCGCCCAGCTGTTCTAACCACCTAAGCTAACAATCCGTTGTTGGACTGGATTCGGGTTCGATTTGGCTGGGAAGTCAATTACTTTATGCTAAGTAGCTTAAGGGCGGCAATAGAATTCTTTAGAATATTGCAGAAAATAAAACACATTGTTTATTATTTAATACTTCCAAAATCATGAATTATTTTAGATACCATGATCTAACCATTTCTTTGCGCGCGTTTGTTGTTCCCCCGTCTTTTGTCTTTGATGCACTGTCCGCCTCCCGAGGCGCTTTCGCAAGGTTCTTGGAAACCTCGTAACTTGTAGGCAAGGGCGCACACACCCTCTTGCGTGAACTTCCGGCAGCTCACTCTATGCGTCAGGGGAGCGAGACTACGCGCTTGAATGAGTGCATATTCGCGAACTTCCGCATCAGCTGCAGAAAATTGTGTTCGTCGAGACTCATATGTCGTCGAACTGACGTAAATAAACTTTCTTTACGTTACAATACACGATACTTCAAACATATTCTTTAAACTTTGGCCATTCGAAGTTCAATTACGATTTTTAGATACTTGAATTCCAATAGCTGAAATATCTAGTCGACTTTCAGTAAAATTTGGATGTTATGTTTCTCCTTGGCGAAGAGTTTGCAATGTCTTCAAAATATGAATTTCGAGGTGTCAGAGCACTCCTGATGCAGATTTGATCTTGTCACGTCTAATTAACATATGTTTCTCTCAAAAGAGCCGAATGTTGCCTCCGACCTACAGATGAGTCTGTACATACAACATGGCGTGCTGCTCAATCAAAAATATTTTTTTCTGGGAGAATCGGAAATCTGGTGATACAATAAACCAAGTATATTGAAACACATAATACATATACATGTTGAAAAATGGTCTCATTGTAATTTTTGTTGTTGTTGTAAGCAACAGTAAACATTGAGAGTTGATACTTATTGACTTGTTCACAAATAATAGAGAAACATTTAGTCGCTCTAGGGGAATTTTTGCCTGCTCTTCAGATTAAAAATGTAATATTTAAACACATTTGATCCATTTGTACTATGCATAGCAACGGATTAACTGAAATGCATATTTAACAGAGCAGTAATTAACGCAAGACTGCGTTGTTATTAATCCACCTGTTTGCGATCTCGTCACGTCACTATTTCTACAAATACAATTAAATTAAATACACACTGCCCAACAACTCATTAACAGACTAGTCGTATTTACAATGGTTTGTTTGGTGACCTACTTATTCTACACATGATTTAACCTCTTCCAATATACGAATTGCACTCCTTTCCTGTAATAATGTACAAAAAGTCTCAACATGATATTTGCATTTGTTTAGTAAAAATTGCGGCAGGAGAGAATTCCCTAAGTTTTTTTCTCAATATTCATGTTTCTGGGCTGTTGAATTTGAATTTGAGATTTGCCACCACGAAAAATGCCGATTACACAGAGAAAATTGTTGAAAAAAAGTAAAAACCTCGACTTTTTAATTTTTTTCTTATATTTCAAAACTCTTTGCTATTTATATTAAAGTCTTTAATACACAAAATTAAAGTAGAGAGAACTTTCTACAAATGCTGATAAAACTACAAATTATTTGATAAAGTATTCCAGGGCTACAGCTTGCTGAAAACGGCGTTTTCTGTGTTAAACTATATTTAATTTGAATAATTATTTAATCCAACACTAACACAATCATTTACAAACACTAATTGAGTTTTCACTTCATATAAAAATATGTATTTTATGACTACACAAAGCTCTTCCCTCGAAAAGTGCATATCGCCCTCCACGTAGCTCTCAATTTATAAAACTTCACTCCACATTCACACAACAAAACCGACTGATATATCACTCACTGGCTTAAGGTCATGTCTGCCCTCACACTTACGGCAGCAATCGCATTAACATCCCGATAAAATCCCGTTCGTTCCGATGAGCCCTTTGCTTGGTTCTGTTGCCAAAATTACTCAGCGCAAAAATTATGTACATAACAGATAAATCATAAACCATCCCACGAATTTTCCTTGCGCCGCACCGTGTGACTTTCTGAATAACCTTGTGTTTGGGAGGGCGGGGCGCGGCGCGGCGCGGCACGGCACGGAGCAGCGCTGGAAATACTCGGCCGCCCACGAGTCGGCCCAAGTGGCCCGCGCCGGGGAGACGGAGCGTGTAAAGAGCAGAGC
>BOPP01000021.1:6978672-7012271 GCA_017312745.1 Gryllus bimaculatus
CTGCCCCGCCCCTTCCGGCCCGCTACTCGAGAGCATCGGGAGAAGAGCGGGCCACGAAAGGAGCAGCGAATTAAAGAGGAAGTGAGGAGAACGGAAGCGAATCAAAATTAATGGAGGACACGAACAAATAAACGAACTTAAAACAAGTGGTGGAACAAAAACAAACTGAAGATGCCGAATAAATAATTTATAAGTAAAACTGTGTACTCGTGTCAGTGAAACACTTGTAGAAAACAATTGTGGGAATAATATGAGAAAGTGCACTATAGTTTATTAGTAAATACTTCGTTGGGGCGGGGGTAAGGAACGGAGAGAGAGAGAGACTAATTAATGAGGAAGTAAGTGGAGCGAATATAAATCAAAATATTTAGAAAGAAAGGACGAATAATTGTAGGAATTTAAAACAAAATGGGAGCAAAAATAAATAAAACGTTTAGACAATATACGATTTTCGAGAAAGGAAGTAAACTTATATGCCTGGGAGAACGTAAAACACGAATCTAGAGAGCAATAGGAGTTATGTTAGAAAGTTTATTGAAAAATAAAATTGTATTTGAGTGGAAACAAAAGTATTGTTCAATTAAATAACAAAAACCTTTCCAGGATCGAGAATACTTTATATAAAACCAAGCTCTACGATGTTAGGGTTTGATTACTGCTCTTAGGCGTGTGGTTTTTCAAATGAAACAGTAGCGCGTAATCTTAAATGACATACTCGACACAAAATAAAATCTTTGTTTAAACATTTCAACCATTTTACAATCTTAACATTTATGTAGTGTCACAGACTTTGACATTTATACAAGGGATTCAAAATGAGTTTTGTATACATGAATCTTAATCTCTCGAATGTATAAAAATATACTTAAATCCTGAGTTGTATACTTTCATTTTTCAGCAATGCTTTCGGAATTTAATTAAGATAATTGGATAATACAAGAGACATATGGCCCCCGTTGTAGCAGTAGCTATAACACGGTCTTAATGGCATGTATTTTATACTCCTTTTGGATGCTTATGTGCTTCAAAGTAGTCCCAAAAGAGGAAATTTACAATAAATTGTCCCGTAATGAACGCACGAACTCAAAAGTTTGATACCAAAGCTTGGTTTTAAATGCATGAACATGACCAACGATGCTGATTATGCAGAATTTATCTTAAAAGCACACCTGCAAAAGTAAAAAGTTCTACAATAATAGTGACTAACAATATTGGTGCCATTTGTTGAAATAACACTAGACAATTGTGAAGTTGTAGAAGGTTACACTTACCAAATGTAATAATTAGAATACTAACAAGACTTTTTCATTGTCTAGGTTAACATCTACGAATGTATTACTTTTGTGTCATGCACACAGAAAATTTCGAAAATGCTGTGCAGCCTCCGGCCATACAAGAGACCAATAATTTTACTTTTTCGCACTTGCTATCATAAGAAGAGGAGGTATTGTAATTCATGAAATAAACACTAAATTACATTATTATCAACTTTAAAATTTTATTTTGTACTCGTTGGAGCCGTTTTCAATATATAAAAAATTCAATATATAATAAATTAACTTAATATTACAAATCGTAGTATATTAGTAATTTAATTAGTTTCTTAGTATTAAAGTTATTTATCAACTATGTATGATGTACTATGACTAACCCACAAGCTAGTTGAGATCTGAATACAGATGGGAATAAGCGGTTTTGCCAAGAATTGATATTATTCGCCAAGCGAATGCACATAGTTTTGACAACGCTGCACTGGCAACAGTGCGTTGCTCTTTTCGTATAATTTGCTGCGAATACTGTAACAGTCAAATGTATTCCTGTTTGTTTCATTTGTCAAAGAGAGAAATAAATGCTGCTTCTGGCTATCGAAATGAATGCAGATGTGAAACACAGCCGCTATGTTTGAATTGGTTGAATTGGACGTTTCCAATTTATAGCTGAGGTGTTTGTAGCGCAGAAAATGCAATATTTCAATATTACGTATCTTTTTCGGATAACAAAAGAAAGTATGTGCTATTGTAGCACCACTAGTTTTCTTACATTGTAAGGAACACGGGACAAATCCAAAAACATTGAAATATTTTCAATTTTGCCTGAATAATGCAAATATTTGATAATGATTCTCATATTGTTCCTTACCGACAATTCGCATACTCAGTGTATCACTGCTTACAATGCAATTTGACGATTTGCGACAGTCAGCCTCCAAAGAAGGGACCGACTTCCATTTAGTATTTGCAGTCAACTTTTTTGTTACATTGGCATGTAAAGAACTTCTGCTGTAAACATACTGAGCAGTTATTGCAGTATTTGTGAAGACTATGTTAAAATATTTAATTTATTACATGAGTAGTATAAGATAATGACATGAAAGGTTCTTAACCTTTGGGGGTGCTACTTCGTGGAAACATTTGTTATGGTTTTGTTCAGCCGCAGTTTTGCTGCTTGCGGGGTAACTCATATTTATATATTCCACGAACTAAACAGTTTTTACTCTTTCATATTCCATTTATTATTTTTATGTTTGACGTATTTGTTTTAATGCTTAATTATATTTCTCTACTGTAGCAATCGAAACTTAAATGCTTTATTTCCATCCTATTTTAAAACATTAAGCATATTGTGATATTTACGTATTTTTTACATTCAAGAATCCGGAAAGATGACGCATGAAATTGATGACGCAGGTAATTGTTTGTTGACGGTTGTGCATCTTGAAGGCAGAAGGGTAATTTGTGATATTAAATGAAAAATAAGGAAATGAGACGCATTTTTCGAAACAAAACTGTTACGACACGGATGGAAAGTGTAATTCAAAGCCAAATTCCTCTCGAAGTTCCTCAACCCGTTTCATTTTCCCTCCTTGTGATGTAAACTAATATTGTTTGACTTATCGAGCGGTCCCTATGATTCGATTACAAAATTTTTATTTTTATAATTATAAAATAAATAAAATTACAGTAAAGTGTTTTTCAAATTACTTATTTAAAGTTTTTTAAAATTATTTATATTTATTTCGCATAGAAAAAAATATTAAATTTCTATGCTAGAAACTTGAGTTTGGTAGCAACCTGTCTCGTCTGAGTAAATTGAAATGTATAACGATTGGAGGAATGTTTGGCGAATGTCATGTATAGCACACGGAAATTATTTTAATCAAATAATACGCTGAAAATTTTAGAATCGTGGTCCAATTTAACTCCAAATAACGTAAGGATTTTCTTTGTTTATTGAATTCGACTCGTTGACAATTAGCAGATGATCGAGGACAAAGATATGACAACTAAACACATTGCTTTCCTTGCGTTTTGTAGTAGGTTACGAGTAATAAAAAGGAAAAATGTGTTTGTAAAAGAAATATAAATTGTGTAGAAAGCGAGATATAGGACTAGAAGTGAAACATTGCGATATTGCATATTTATCATTATGTATGAGATTCACCCTCATAGAAAGCAAACAAAATATCTGGAAAGAAACAGTTGCGATATCTGTCTTGTTTGCAATGCAAATCAAAATACGGTATTCTGTAACGGCGAGAGTGCTACGAAAATTAAACTGGATACTTCAAGGTGCTTCTTCACCGTGGAGTTAGTAGTGTTCTTGGCAGTGTTATGAACACTGTTTACGAGAATAAAAATTCGATTCCAAAATGGATTTTATTCTTCCTTATATGAGATTTCTGCATCAATTCGGCATATAGATAGATTAAAGAGTGCAAATCGTACCTTTAAAAACATGTGTAGTAAATGTTCTAGATTGGAACACTTTCGTAAAAAAAATTATCATGTTAACCATTCGATTCCATTATGATTGTATATTATTCACCATTCCGGTAGCTCAAGTAATTTACCAAGAACCGCTTTTACTAAAATAAATAGTATGACTAAAATTTTTGGTAACAGGTAAAGAATTATAAAAGAGATGTGATATTTAACCCCATTGTAAATCAAACTACGATCATCATTCTTTGTGTTTTGCCACGTTGACAGATTTCAATCCGTTCCGTCCTTCTCAAATATTTTTCTCCAAACCATTTAATATTTTTACAACTGTCATTTGATGCCCTAATGACGGTCGCCTTCCCCTGCCATTTTGCTTCGTTCCTGCCCAACACCTTCCACAGCAAAGCTTGAAACAGCAACAAATTGAAGGAAATAAAGTCGTGAAAAGTAAAACAAGGAGGTGTAGGGTGCGACGTGCAGGTTTGCGACCGGTGTCTGACCTTAAGCGACGGCGGTTCAGGGGGGAGGAGGCGGAAGGCGGCTGCCGGAGTAAACGAGGCGCGACGCGACGGCGCTCCAGCTGCGGCAGCGCGGGCGAGCGTAAGGGGCGATGGAGAGCGATAGAAAGAAGAGGTGGAAAAGAATGGATTCAGTGGCGGCATTGCGTTGGCGGTGGCGATGGTGATGGAAGTGATGTTAGAGGCTGGGGCAGTGGAATTGACGGTACCGTTAGCAATTTCGGTGACAGTATGTGTGACACCAGCAGCGGTGAAAGTGGTGAGGACGATGGCGGTAAAGGCGCGTTTACACGGAGAGAGTTCTCTCTCCTAACTTTCCGGAACTGGTTAGGAGACACGTGTAAACTCTCAGGAGAGCGATCTTCTCTCGAGACATGACGTCCAAGAGATTTTCGAAGTCTCCGAAGAGAAGCAGTGTAAAACTCTGGAATCGATGAGGAGTATCTCCTGGGAGATAAATAGTATTCAACAGAGAGTTGGAAAGCTTTTGCTCTCTGGTATACGAATATTATGGGTTCACGTGCTCGATTAGCCAATTGCGTCTGTTTGTGTCTGTGCGGCGTTCCAACGTGGTCGGTGATTTCTGTTCTTTTGGGGAAATTGATAGATCGGGAATTATAAATAACAAATGACAAAGAACTGTAAGTATCCTTCCTGAGGCAAAAACTGCGTACGTAAACCAAGTCTCTTACGAAATAAATTATTTTCCACTTTCTTGCTTTTTGATTGCGTGAGATATTTTCTATTAAAAAATTCAATTCCTCTTAAGTTAGAAGTTTTGTACATGACTACTTAACGTTTATAATTATTTTATTACATCCTTAATAAATTAAAACTTAAATTAAGATAATTGTAAATTTGTTATATAAACCATAATTAGTCTCTCTTCTTTATGTCTACCTAGGTGTAATGCTTCCACCAAAATTAACATATTTCAAATAATTCAAAATATCTCCTTCGCTACATTTTACACTTTCTATCATCAATATATCAATAATCAATCCTATCAATATTAATAAACAAATTTACAGAGAACTTAAAATTGAATTCTTCAAATGTTTATACTTAACTTCAACTCACTAAACTTCACTAAAGTTTCTAAAAAAATTATAACATCACCCAGTTTTCAAACTTTACATTAGTCAAAATATTTCCTATATGGACTCCCGACCACGTTTTTTCCAAAAAATTGTTTAATCGTCCCGTAAATTTAAAACATTATTGTTCATTTTATTGTCTCTGAAATGTAATGCAATTGAACAGGTACAAATAAATATTTTTTTTTTTTTAAAACTCTTTTGATTCCCGGCAATCAAAGTTTTATAAACTAATTTATTCTTATCTCAAGAAACAAATCATCACCTTGCCTCTTTCTTTCTCCGCTTCTTCAAATTGTGGAAGTGCCACAGGCAGTGAAAAGTTTGTCACATTCTAATCAAACTGCTCGCAGCTTTGCTTATTCGTGGTGCGCTGGAGACATTCGGAGAGAAATTTTAATAAGTGTAAACAGCAAGGAGATATTTTCCGGAGATATCTCGGAGCCAAGCTCTCCGTGTGTTAGGAGACTCGCGTTTCGGGATATTTCGAACCGTGTAAAGTCGTCAGAGAGAGTTTATCTCCGTGACGTCATGAAGTTAGGAGACTTTGTCTTTTCGTGTAAACGCACCTTAACGGTGTCGATCGCGTTTGTAGCGGAGGAAGTGGCGCTGGTAAAGCTGGTGGTGGAGAAGGTGGAAGGAGCTGTGCTCTATGTGGCGTTGGCAGTGTTTACAAGTATTTGGTGTTGTCCGGTCTTAATTGCTCTGGTCATTAGCGCCGTGGGCACAGGGCATGTTAGGACACAGGAAGTTGCGGTGCCTCCACACCGCTGAAATTCAACGCTGGCCTACATGTCTTTTTACCGATCTAGATATGACCCAGCTGCGCCCCACTCAACCGGGACTAGCCCTTAACGGGACTAGCTCCAGACGTATGTGGTAATGTAATGCATATAAGTATGTATATATATATAGTGTGTGTGTGTGTGTGTGTGTGTGTAAGGGAAGAGGAAGAGACAAAGATAAGAAAGAAAAAATCGCACGTGATTCGTTTTTTAATGTTGGTAAAATAGTTTTGATATTTTCCTGGTGTTGGAAGAATCCACACGGACGTGGATGTTGCAGGTTAGCGACAGTGACGGATGGTTTGGAGACGGCGCCAGAAACGGTGACAGTGCAAATGCAGTGGGGTGAAAACGGGACAATAGTGGTTGGTATGGTGGTGGGAGGAGAGATGGCTGTGGAACTAGCAACAGTAACGGTGGAGATCGATATCAGAGGGTGCTTGTTGTGGTGTCAGCAGCGACGATGGTGACGCTGGTAGTTGATGCGGTGGCGGATTGTTAGTGGCCGTGGCGACGGAGGCGGAGAAGGAGGCGTGGCGGTTTCAAGGGAGGGAGATGGTGACGGAGGTGGTGGAGGGGGGGGAGTGAGGCAGCGTCAACAGAACTGAATGACGAATGGTGATGGCGGTGGTTGCGGGTTGGCCGCGGCGGCGACGGTGGTGTGGGCGACGAGGACGAAGACGGTGGCGCCACCAAGGGCGTGGGGCGGCGGCCAAGCGCATTAGCCTGCGAATATGCGGCTTTCAAACTCCTCCGAGGAGCTTCTAGCGGCCCTGCCCTGGGGCCCCCTCGCCCACGACGCTCGCGCTCGCTCGCTCGCTGCGCGTGCAACGTGACGCAAGCGAGTTTCGACACCTTAGGGCTTTTACGTTCCTTGCCGCAGTGTACTAAGAGGTCTGTAAGAAAAGAAACGGTGCCGCAATATGCGTTTCAGAAGAACTTCACCTCAACTCAAGTGTCTCTTTTATACTAAGTTTTGAATAAAATGGTTGTTTAATGTATGAGTCTTCTTTTTTCTATGTTAATGCTAGTCTAAAATGTCTATAAGTCATTCATTTCATAGAAATGAATATGTATTACATAATCATTTTATACTAGTACGTTTGTTCTCTTGTACTAAACAAACGTATGCACGTGAATCCAAACTTAATCTTCATTAGTATGAAAAATAATATTGTGCGACTTTTGCCAAGAACGGTTCACTCAACCTTTCTACAGTGTTCCATCTGCAATCTCTTCATTTACTGCCTCAAAATTATTTCTCTCCCGCTTTCCGATTTAAATTTTATCTTATCTTTTTCTCTTGGATGATTATTTGTCTTGTCGACAGATATTATAATTATTAACTTTCGATGTTCATTAAATGACACCGCACTCGTCGTTTGAAAAACAGCGTATTTGGTATACCGACTTTCACAGTAAACAAAATTAGCTCTGTTTTGATCATTCAAGAATGAAAGTAGATTTCGTTAGAGCTGATAGCGGTGTGGTCATATTTCAGAGCACTACATTTCGAAAACACTTTTATTTGTAGATGCAACGTACATTTCATAAAATAATCTAAGCGATAAAATAAAATGAAGTACTGAGTTCTTGCTAACATTGATTGCAGAGTGATTCATCTTACTTTCATCCACAGCGATATCAACAACTTAGAAGTACAAAATGTGTCATATACCGTTAATGAAATTAATTTAATGTGAATATGAATACAACTAACGCGTTCAGTACAGAAGAAGCAGACCCGTCACGACCTGAGCATCGTGTTTGCAGTCGCAGAGGGTTTTGCACTTGGAGCTCCACTTAGGTTGTTTGCTTTGCCGCTTGAAACCGTGACGTCGCCACAAGAGGGGTCAAATGGTTGGATTCGCAATGATACGCTCCGGTTCGTACCGCACTCTGCTTGAAGGGGAAAGCCTATCATTTGTCACTGGTGATTGATGATCGTAACCAAGGAGGTGACACAATCAAAAGCGTTTTTAATGCTCTAGTAACTAATTTCTTCTATAAATAGTAAGCCAAGAGAGAAGATGTTTTGTACGATTACTAGGACAACATTGTCACAAATCATCATAAGTGCGAAACTGCTTAATAGGGAATTATCTCCCAGAACCAAAAGAGCCAAAAGCCAAAAAAGTGGGAATGCGCGGTATACTTTGACATTTCATTTTCTTAGTATTATTACTACAAATTATTCAGATTTTAAAACAAAGTGCATGACATTTGAAGATTTACAATAGAATGAAGTTATGCAGAAGACATCCAATCAATAAGAATCGACATGCTTGGAAACTGGCTTGAAAATATGGGACGCAATATTTGTAGAGTGTCGCTGCTTAATTCTTTTTTTGTGGGTTAATTGCTCTCTAACACCATTCAATTGACAGATAAATTGCATGCAATGGTACGGGACACATTTGAAAAAAAAGATAAACTAGATTTACCCATGAAAATCTGTAGAAACATTACAGCAGAAAACTACAAGATATGCACTGTATCAAACATTGATACTCTACCAAAATATTGTTTTATTTCTTTTAGTACTTATTATCTGGGATAAAAGGAAGGTTTACAAATTATGAAAAAATACAATCAACAATACTAAAAACACACAGTTAACTATGTTTCCGAAAATGTACAATGAATTGTTTAATATTGGCCAAGATCTAGACATGTAGCAAAAAACCCTGCTGTCTTTCGCCTTAATATAAAAACGTAATGCTGGACTTATAATTTTTATACCAAGACATTCAAAGTCTTGACTGAAACAAACAACGCGACATTATGAACAAATGATATCATATAAGCGTTCATTTTCTAGTATTTTTACGGTTTCATTAACATTTAGGGCTAATACTGTAAAACCGGCTAATATTAGCACGCAAAAAAATATCTGGGGCAATAATCAGTAAGTTTTGGTCAAGTACCTTCTACGACATTTCTAAACAGAAACCCTTAGTGTTTGAAATATAAATATTTTTGTAATTGTAACTTACGCTGCAACTTAACTTACTAAGCAACATAAGTTACGCTGCACCACATGGTGCCTTCTTGTATAAACTCCTAGTTCTTCTTAATCGGCCTTACTTCTTTTGCTGAATGTTAACGCGTAATATTTAATGTATTAATTGGAACATCCCTAAAATATCAATTTTTGCATTCATTTATTCTATAAGAATGTCTTATTTTTAATATTTTAGAATTTTCATTAATCCTTTTGTTTTTGTCAGAACTCTTCATGTTATATGAGTATCAAAAATATGCTGTTAAAATAACTGACATTTGTCGCTTTTCACAAAACTTTTTAGTATTTAACACGCTTACTGAATCGTATTTATTGAATCATGTTTACTGAAGTATGACTTGTGTTTTCAAAACTGTTTTCTAACAACCTACTTATATTTCGCATGCTATACCTTTTCTTTTGAAAAATAAACTTCCATAACGTTAAGGGTTCCCTCACCCTAAATTACAAATTTTGAGCGCACCGTTAAAGACGCTCAGTATTGAGAGATACTATATATTTGAATCCCTCCTCATTCAATGCCAAAATATGTCTCCAACATACTACACATTCAGTGACTTCACACTGCAATCATTAAATGTCACAGACTCTGTTTTTGAGGAAGCGCCAAATCGAATTCTCAGCGTCAGTCTTGCGGCATAGAAGCCTCCCATCTCATCTGCGCTTTTCGCTCTCCTCGTCGAATGATTTAAATACGCACGCGGTCTTTCATCTGCGCCTGGGCCGTGTTTCTTGCGCAATCTCTTTGTTTTGGGCCGCTCTCAGAGGGCTTTGATCTCCGTCGCGTCGTAGTAGGCTTTGGCTTCCCGCTCGCGTCCAGAAGACGCCGAGAGAAAGATGGTGCCGTCGAATTGTTGCATTCCGTTGGAACAAAGAGCATTCATTGATAGCCTTATTGTTTCTTTGATGGAGGCGAAAGCATTTCCTTTCTGTTTTATGACCTATTTTTGGAGACATCCTTTGGAATTTCTCCTGGGGAAATGTCTCCCTGATCCTGTTTATGTTTGGAGAAACGTTCCGGTTTCTTACGTCAGAATGTTCCTTAAAGGGAAATGGGCGGTACAAAGAGAAAGCAGATGAAACTTGTCTAGATCTCTCGTCAAAGCCTCGCTGAATTCGCGTCTTTTCGATTTACCGGGAGGAAAATCGTGTTATTTCTTCGATTCTTTTCCGTTTTTTTTCTCAAGAAAAAGGAGAAGCCGCGTGGCGAGACTTTGGGATGGTGTCGGCGTGGTGGGCTCGGGACAGGAAGCGTACCGCCCGTATATTTCGAGCACTTTGCTCCTAATCCAATAGAGGGAGTTAGAAACTTGGGCGGGAAGAAGCATTGCATAGCCATCACGCCACATAAATTTCGCGACCCCTAGCACTCCGGCCCCAAGCGACGCCCTGGGAAATTTCAGGAAATTACGGGTGTCAAGGTAGGATGCTCCTGCAAGCTCGGTCCTGCGAAGAGTTGTCTGCGTTATGAGATCAGTATTTCAAATGTCTTTGAAATGCTGTCGTGTTTATTCAGCACGGAATACTACTATATTTTATTACTATCATTGACTGTTTCAATTTGTATTAAATCACTTATTTTCTGTCGTATTTAAAGGATGATGTAGGTGAATTTGCATCGTACTGCATTATAATTTTTTTTAAGTAGCAGCGCTTTAATGTACAAAAATGAAAATTAATAGTCTCAAGGTGTTTAGATATAAACTAGTTGTAATACAGAATGGCACAGACTTTCCCAAATTATTTTCTTTTTCATTTAGTTTGGGTTAGCTTGTCACATATTCTTGTCAAATATTAACAAATATTCTTGGCAGCTGCCATGTCTCTCCACCCAAAGTAAAGTTGTTTGAAATTTTCTCAATTTTTCGGGTTCCTAATTGTAAATCGAAAATATTATTTTAAGAATATTAAAGACAAGTAAAATCTTGTCATAAATAGCAAATTGAATTGAAAAATTTGCAGCCGTTTTTGAAAAAAATGTCGTTTAAGCGCTCCTATAAATTCAAAATCTGAAGCTGCCCAGATAATTTCCCTCCCTCCCTCCCTCTCATTCTTTCCCAGAAAATTTTTGAGTTTTCGAAAAACTTCATTTAAAGTCGTTTGAAACACTTTAACGTACAAAGTAAATAGTTTAAAAATTCCTGGAAATGTGCATATTAACGGCGAGAGAGATATTTCAAAAAATTACATTTGTGTAATTTAAAAAAACGTAATTTTGTTAAATATTAATGAATATTCATTTATTAATAGATGCAAAAAATTGAGTTTAAAAAATCGCCCTGATTCATCTACTCAATATTTGATCAAATGTTTACATACAAATAATTGTTTTGCATACGCACATATGTACGAAATTTGAAAATTGTTCGTTGAATAGTTTCAGCAAAAGGAGCATTTATCACATAAAAATAATGTTACTGCCTGCAAACTTTCTCTTCTAGAATGTTACTTTCATCAAAACGTTTATTTTATAATTTTAACATTATTATCTAAATTTGTGTTTATAATTCTTTGCACAAAAATAACACTTACTAATAGCTTCAGAAAGGTTTTACAACACGTGTAAATTCTTGTATAATATTCTCACTGCCAACATGCTGTTCTCCATATTCATTTCACAGACCTTTATCAACTTTACGCCTTGATGCTATGCTGGGAAGTTATTTAAATTTTAAAGGACTTCTTGTAACCTTATTGGTGCAAAACGTCGGGAGAACTATGAGAAATGATTTGAAAATAGAAAAAAAAATAAATTTTTGTTCATATTCTCCTGACATAACCGTTTAATACATTTTCTTCAAAACTTTCTACAGTTGTGTTAAATATTTATACATACGCAAAAACTGTTAAAATAGGTTTCGTCATCTAAAATACTAACTGGATTTTAGTTTACTCTCATATCTGCTTATTCAATTTCACGTTTATCCAATTGACTACAACTCTATGAGTTGTAGTTAAACGTGCAAATTAAGTTGTAGTTAAACGTGTAAATTATCTAAGGTAAACTGAGCACAAACTTCCAAATATATAGCTGAGATAACTATATTTTTAGAGTTTTATATTATTAATAATGCCGAAAAAATTAACTTCCCTCTTCATCTCGTTCTCCCAGTTGTGATTTCTGTCACAAATTTTTTGTTGACGTAACTCCGGAAGAAATATTTCTTCATTCTTGATATCCGCTGCTTTTTTCACTCTCGAAGGAACCAGAGGAAACGATTATTACCAAGCTAACTGCTAGCGAGAACGTTGCGGGTAAGAAAAGAAAAATTAAAGAAGTGCGTTGAGACTTCTCCCTTTTCTTCTTGGCGCTTAACTCTAAACCACATAATCAGGGAGATTAGACGCAAGACGGGAGGGGGATTTCGTCAAGAAATACGAGTACAGTCGTCGTAACGTGGATAGCTTTAAAGGGAAGACTCCCACATTTTTCTCCCCTCCGCGCGAGCGCGGGCTGCTTTTAAACAGTCGACTTCCTTCTCCCCCCCACGACCGCCTCGTGCGCGGCCGGCGCGGAGTCGCGGCTCCGGCAGAAGTTGATTAAAAGCCCGAAACTCGTCGCAGCGCTGCCGTCGCGAATCTGTAGTTTTACGAGCAGTAAACGCGTCTCGATTGTCTCAAACAAGGGACGATTCTAGCGGAAGTTCTCTACATCCCCCCACCCCACGCTTGGTAGTCGACCGCTTCAGGCGGCTCCTCGGGAAGGATTTTTTTCATTAATTTCGCGTTTCATTTCCTCGCGACCGAGAGCGAGCTAGCGACGACCCTGCAGCCATATTTTTCTTGTGCTGCGAAGGATACAGATGATGACACATTTGAAACAGACTCCGCTTAGAACGATGTGGACAAATTCGTGGGTGATAATTAATCGTAACTCTTACACCCGTTGAATCTGTCGATCGTCGCTTTTTTTCTATTTACACCCAATTAATCTTTTCTGATTAGTAAATGAAGGTAGTAAATGGTGTTTTGTGGGTATTGACAATAGTGTCAATAGATTTCATCAGGTTCCTCCTTAAGTATTTTTGAAAAGCCAAATATCACAGTGAATTGCCGTATTTTCGTATTTTCATAGATGTCCAACCAACACTATCTTAATTACTGATGAACCAGCATAATGTGTCTATATATATATATTAATTTTATTAAACCAGTCTACATTGTACACAGTATATTTTTAGACATCCATGCGAGCAAAAACGTATAGGAAGATTAGTGATGTAGAAACGAAATGGTTGGCGAATATGTTTTAATAGAAAATTTCACAGGCCTTTGTGAAGCTATTTGGGTCTATCGGTACTTGGGTTATTGGTACTACGAACGACAAAATTCTCATCACAAAGAAAATCCAATCTAGAAGATGAGATTCATATCGCAGGTAAAACATATTGTTCAAACGCCCATAGTTCTCCTGCTTAGGTCGTAAGCAGATATGAAAAGAGGGTGGCTGCCGTAAAACCCCTTGCATTCCACTCCGTCTCCTCTGCGCTGTTTCATCCCAGGCGGCATTCTCCTCACCTCGGCAGCCCGTAAAACGAACAACCGATGAAATACGATTGCGCGCTGCTTGTTCGAGGAATCCGCGCCGCGCCATTTTCGCCGCCGCGTGCGTGAGTCAGCGCGTGCGAGGGCGAGTGCGTAGTCTGAGACATATTAAATTTTTCCGCGCCGGCGCTCTCCCGGCTCGCGGCGTGGCTCGCTACCCCCCCCCTCGACCGACCCCCGGCGCGCCGCGCGGAGCAAAGGCGCCAAGGGGGAGAGAATTCCAGTTGGCGAAGTTGCGAAATTCTTACTGGAAGTTGGAGCGCGGACGTCAACCAGCCGGCGCGGCGCGGAGGGTGCGGTGGGGGAGGTGAGGAGGCCGCCAAGTGACCAACAACCCTCCGTGCCCTCCGCTCCAAGCTCGCCCCTGGTTCTCGCCTCAAACCGTTGCATCGGCCCCGTTGTAGCCTTCTCCTTGCGAGCACTCCGTTGCCTTGAACGTTTCCACCTTGCATCCACGGACCTTTCAATTTCCTTCACATTGCTGGATCACTACATGACCGAAGCTTTCTCCATTGTTTTCGGGCTGTCCATTTTGTGCTCACGGTTTATTACGTACTACCTTCGCACTTTGTCCCCACTACATAAATGCGCCGTCGCTTATACACCAGTGTCCGGTTTCCAAACTCCCAGGCGTGTTTTCGTAGTTCTGTAATACCTAGGTCCCTAGTATATCGTTCTCACCACCCGATATCCAACTGTTCTAGACTCCTACCCTTTTCCCACCTCCCAATCTACCAGATTCTAACTCTCCAACCTGACAGACGATATTTCTTCTGAGCCCATGAACATCTCTTTAGACCCTCGAGATGTCCAGACCCTCCATCAACAATTCAGTTCTTCGGTCTTTAGCTTCCCAAACTTACAGCCTCCTCATAAGCATTACGTTCTGAGTAACTGTACTGAATTGATTTCTGAATCCACCGCCCATTTCCACACCCCTAAATCTTCGGTCTCTTCGGCCTTCCAACCGTCCATCCCAAGTTTCCTCCTCAGTTCCCTGTTACTTTACCCCTCTCCCTGCCCCCCGCGCCTGCCCGGCCTCCTCGCGCGACCGCCATCGGCCCCACGAGAAACTCGGGAAGCAACTTCCCGAGGCACAGAGATTATTTATAGGAAAGTCCTCCGGCAGATGGCCATCGGGCCGCCACGGAAGCGGCAGTGGGAGTGGATAATAAAAGCGGTTAGCCAATCACACGGCACTCGCGAGCCGACAGAATTGCGTTTCAAAAGTTGTTCGCGGCTTCTCGCGGGAGATGAAAAGGGCTTCCCGCCAGAGCGCGCGACGCACACTGGGCCAAACAAGCCGAGAAAGGCTTGGGCGGGAGAAAGTACACGTACCTCTGACTTCAAATGTGTTTGGCATATGTTTTGAAGTAAAGTAATAATCCAATTTCAAATAATAATGCAATTTCAAATAAAAGCAAATTGATGTTATAAAATAGACAACAAAAATATGAAAGAAAAAATACAGTGTAACATGAACATCCATAAACACCACAAAGGGCGAGAAAACCATTCGCAAAAGTTGTCTGGCATAAATTGATCCAAACGTAATTAAATAAACGTAATATGAAAATTAATAGGAAAATTGATCTTCATTAAAATTTTGCACATACATGTCTTCATTTTATGTTATAGTAATGTATGTTTTTTTCATTTCTACACTACTGGCAGTTGTTATAAACATGATGTCCTCAGGGATGTTTACATAACTCTTGATGGTCCCTTTTTTCTTAGAAATGCATTTAATTATTCATAAGTGCGTTAGGAGTTGGGAACATTTGACACTTGTGGAATTTATTTTCATTCAAGATTAGAAATACCAGTATTTGTCTAGGGGAGAAGTACAATTTCCATACGTTTTCTTGACTTCCAGAATCTCTCCAAAATCCTTAAACCTAAATAGTTGAATGATGAATAAAAGTGTGAACAAAGCGGGGTTATCAACATTTGAATACTTGTTGCTCCAGAGCTATAGAAAACATTCCCGTTTGTAAACGAAATACAGAATGTATTGCTAATTAAATACTAACGCAAACCCCTAGCCCTGTTTCTACCACAACTAGCAAAAGAAGAGATCAACAAAAGGTGGACATAGTCCAATGCGCAAGCTACATTTATGTCCAGAAGCAACACAAGAGGCAATCTCAACATTCGCTCAATGTATCAGGGAAACTAGACGAAAACCTGATCGAGATGAAGGTCGTTCGCTCAGAAGCTGAAGTACATTATTTTTGCATGTATTATAAATATTTTTAAAATTCTACAATACACATTTAAATTAATGCATTGTATATCATTGTTATTTTTTTCTTTACGATGGTCAGTATAGTATGTAATTATGTAGATACAGTAATGCTGTACTGGAAAAGTAACAGTAAGGAACTTGTATAAGTATCTTGATCTACACGATGACGTATGTGTACTAATTTGTGTTACTAATAATGTAAAATAATTCAAAACCATTGTTTCCTTGGATCCTGGTCTCAGGCAGGAACGAAATATGCGTATTAACATATTTTTTCATCTCCACAAACCACACACACACTCAATGTTATTCGATATTTTAAACTTCTTGGCATCCATCCTTTACCCCAAGTCAAGCATAGCTCCTCGTGCGAACTTCCAAGTGTGTATGCATTGAAGGTCCAGATGTTCCGTTTACTAATTTACTCTCGTCCGGAATGAGTGTATAGTAGATTTAATAGCTACAAATACTCACACATTCAAATGAATTTAATTTGATTAAATATTTAAATAATAAATAAATATTGAACAGATTTCTTTGCGACATTATGGTTATGAATATTTCCAAATCAATATTGCTTATTTTAAAAAGAATACTTATCAGTCCCACTAACGTATCTTTTTCTTCCCAAACGTGCAAAAGGAATGCAAAATATTCTTGCTTTTCCGCTATTTTAAAGAAAAGTACATTTTTCATTTCTACTTTTCCATTTAATGTTAACATTTTGTTTAAATATTTCAAATTCATGACACCTTTCATTACGCGCTTTTGCCTGAAATCGTGCCTCAACGGGCAAAGTTACTAGTACCGAGCGTCTGGTGATAGTTCTTCTCCGTCGAGCGCTTGTCATGGTGGAGACCAGGTCTTGGTAAACATTTTACGCGCGATTTTCGCGACGTTTCGGCCCACTGTGCCGCACACGTGCAGCGACGAGTCTGGGAAGCGAACAAGAGTTGGCGACGGCGGCGGCACGGAGCGACTTCCATTGACGTGCGCCGAGTGGCAGAGGAAAACTACAATGGTCTGTAACGCGCCCGCTTGCCAGCGTCCTAGGGCACAGGAGGCGCGATGGGACGGCGGACGCAAGGACATTTGCGTTTGAGAGCTTACAAATGCCAGCTGGCAAGGGGTTCGAAGCACTAGCAGAATCTTCGTGAGAATAAGAGCGTAACGGCGAAGCAGTGTCAGAAATATTAGCAAATTGTCCCTGTCGACTTCTACATTTTACGAGCTACTTTCTGCTCATGAATAATGGAATATGTAAAATGATGTTTAAAACGTTTTTCAGGAAGCATAACACATTAGGAAAGTGAAAAAATGCTGAGAACTTTTCCTTCTGGAACTATTTTATTACGTGAACGACACGATATTAATGTGGGTTAATATATACATAGTAAATAATCTTATGTATAAAAGACAATGTTTGTTTGTTTAGTGGTTGGTTCGTACTTCATGCGCTACCGTATCGTTCATCCCATTCGGATAAAACTTATGTTAACGTATTGCTTCCACTTGTAGGAAGAATATATATGTGTAGTACTAAGGGAATGGGTATATGCCTGCGCACGTAGACATGCTTTAATGATGATTTTATGCTGATCCAAGTGCTCCTGTTCAGGCTCTCTACGCAACTCGTTGCATCCTGAAGAATCGATAGTGTCTGCCCCTACGATTGTGATATAACTTCCGGGAGAGATAGGGGCAGAGAGAGACTGAGGCAAAATAGACGAATGCAGATAAACACAAAGGCAGATAAAGAAGGAGGCGGAGACAGAGGGGGAGAGGGACAGTGAGAGACAGAGAGAAAGGGAGAGGGGGGAGAAAGAGAGAGATGAAGGGCAGAACGTCAGCTAGGTTCCGCTAGTAATACTTAAAATATTAATGGCATCTTAATTACTTTCTTTTAAACATAATTTGTATCCTATAATAATATTTTTCTAATACCGTTCAGCATTCATCTCTAAAAAATATTCCACAATTACAATACTTAATTTCCCCCATTCTAAATAAATATATTTTATTTAATAAAATGTATTGTTACATATTAATATTGTTCACTAATGCCTGTTCTCTAATACGTAAAGCATGTAATTTAATAGAAGGGTACTGGTGAGCGTCTTCGTGTGTACATCACATCTTAATGGCAAAAGTTACTTTTTTGCTCCTGGCAACGAAAATAAAATAGAGAAACAGGAATGTCAGTAATTAAGTAGAAGTAATTTCCCAAGCGCAAATAACATATAGTGTGATTGTGTCGTAAAAATATAACTTTAATAAAATCATATAACACTGTTAAATAAATAAGCCAAAAAAGGTTGTTATTTCCCGCTTAACAGATCTTAATGAAACAGCTTTGTATCTCTGCTCCTGGAAAGTTTGATGCAAGAACTGGAAAGAGTGTGAAAGAGTCGACCAATTAAGAAAATTAATTTACAATGTTTTGTTCAAGTTCCAGGGAGGGAACAAGAAAGGTATTTAAAATAAATAAAAGGCAACTTTACTAGTAATATACACATCTAATGATGCTACAACGGCACATATATTCTCGTATTAATAGTAATGGTTTTGTATTATTTTTGCAACTTCTTTTCTCGTTTTCTTTTCTTCCTGGCTTCAATTCGAACTCAACTAAAAATTTGGCGTAAACTTTTATTAACAAAAATCTGAAATGATATAAAGATAAGATATTTGCAGAATAGATTGCAAGACTATATTAAGAAATAAATTTAAAACCTTTAATATTGAAGGCGTGGGAAAGGTTCGAAAATTGTTCAACATTGTATCATATAACTGAAAATTACCCCAAAGTACAATTTTGAATAAATTTTACATGACGTTTTTTGAAGATATAGAATTAAGAAATCCCTTACGTTAACAAAAGTCTATCTCGCTACAATTTTGACAGTATAGAACCGATTCGAAAAAGAATTAAACTTTGCAGTTTATGAAAGTCCAGATGTTTAAATGAAACTCAAACTTACGTCTTATTATGAAGCAGACATTGCTCTATCCGAGAGAAAAAATTATAGAGAAAATTTGCTGTCATTTTTCAGAAAATTTTTTATTGTCACTAGGACTTCATTTTAAGGTGCCCCAAAATGAAATATTTTCGTTTCCATACGCTGCAACACCAGTCAGTTTAGTCGGTAAACATAAATTTTAATGGAAATCCTGTTTACAGTGTGGGCACTAGTTTTATTTATGAATGGACATGGGCAGCCGATTTGAAAACATTCTATTTTTCGGTATGAAGGACCCCTATGTTTACGTCAAAATCTCGAAATATTGGCAGAATTTGTTTGCAGTATTACACATCTTTCTCTATACTACTTACTCGGGAAAGTAAAATAATTTATTCATGGCTAGGAAATATTGGCTGATCCACCTACTAATGAAAGTTACTGATGAATGATATTTCCATCTCATTGATGGTCGGCCAACATCTCTTCCTTGTGATTGCTCGTGGACCTCATGAGGTATTCATTCTGTTTACATGCATTAAGAATTTTCTCTTTTTATTGTTAATTAAGCATTCATGGCAAATAGTATATTAAATTATTCTCTTACTCTATTGTTTGTCTTATAGTGTATGTCTTTTATGCCTAATTTTCAATATTCTGGCACCTACCTTACGAATTTTATTTCTTTTATTTCTAGTCTTCTTTTATCTTTTTGTGAGAATAGGGTATTATCACAAATAGTTTAAAGTAAAATAATTTTTTTTTTGTTATTTAAGGTCGCATCAACTACTAGGTCATTAGCGACCACTGTTGCTTGTAACGGTATGGTAACTGTGGGTTGACACGATAATGATGATGATAGGGACGAAACACAATTCAACCATGCCCGCGGCGGGACTCGAACTCGCAATCCTTCGGTCCGTGTTCACTACGGCACTACTGTCTTAGCGATCTCGGCCACCGGATCGGCAAAAATAATATTAACTAACAATTTGAAAAAAATAATTAAAAATACAATTACCACTACAATAGCCAAGGCCACTCAAAATGGTTAAGATATTTTTTTTGATATTTGTGAAGGTTCACTTTTTTTCGTAGCTGGAACTGTTTTCAAACTCTTCTCCGTTTGTATTTCACTATTTTGGAATTTTAATTTCTTATTTTTTGATCTATTTACACTCATGAAAAGAAATCAGGTACACGTATCAATACGCTGCCTGAAAAATCGTTTAATTGTTTCCCTGAATGAGAGCTGGAAATTCTTGAAAACTCAATAAATTATTTCTTACTATGAAACAGTCCACATATGTGTGAAACAGTCACTGAAGTACGCTGAAGTGGACAGTTTGAATGGGTTTGAGAAACTTCTCCACACTGTGAATGAGGTCTCATTTGATCATTCGTATCATGAGCAGGGTCCCATTGATAGATGTTTCAGCAATTCCATGAGGCTCTAAGAGCGTATCCAAAAACAGTTTCATAGTTCTATAAAGAAACGTTCTTGGCAATTCATAATGTCCGTAGGTAAATAATTCAAAGATCAGTTTATACACAAACCTTATCGAACTAGTAAACCGAAGTAAACCGAACTAGTAAGTAGAGAATATTGTATTTCATTTCGCTCGAGTAATCCCTTTTGGACAATTAATTCATAGTACAACTTCATCACTGGAACTAGTATGGCGTGGCAAAATATTAAATCAAGCAGGTATTGAATTGCTGCGTTTTAAGATAATTCTTTCATTAATTATGTTCATTTTCTCTACGAATTCAATAAAAGTTTTATTCACAAGATACATAAGTGAACTGAATACGAGTAGATCTGAAAATTATTTTGCAGTGCTTCCCATTGAATCTCTTGTTAATTCCAAAATTATTATAATCCCTTGTGAAATAAATGCGTTTGCAAATGAACAGCTGTTTCAAATTCCTAATACAAATCTATTAATACGACACAAATTATTATTTTATTATATAGCAAATCTTACTAATTGTGATTCAACCTCGAATTCCAAACCTGGGATTCCAGGATCATGCGGGTAAAGTGAGTTATTAACAAGAAATAGCTTACTATATGGAATCATGTACCATATGGAAACATGGAGCAAAAATAAAACTGGAAGTTTCCCAGAAGTCAATTTTTTTAAAATTATTGTTTTAATAAATAACAGAAAATACAATTTTTTGCAAGAGAAATTATATTATCTTTTGTAAATAACTGTAGTAAATGTTACTCTTGCATGGAAAAATTCCTAAATAAATCCACATCAGTTTATAAATTACGAAGTTCATGTATTCCAGAAACTTGTTTACTCCAGCCGCTTGTGGTATTAGCTATAAAAATGAAATAGTTTATTTTTATAATGAAAAGTTATATCCGTCTCTATTCTTTCAAATAACATTTCCCAATATTTCAATTATCTGTTCGTTTCGGAACATATGTACTTCGTAGTAGGAAATTCAGAAGAGTTAATTATAAAATATGTATTAAAAGTTTCAAAAAGGTGTCATTTTGTAAAATACAGATTAAAAATATAGCCTTTAGGGGTCTTTCGGGCCAAGAAAATTCGTTTTTAAGGCCTTAGGACGCATCGTTTACGAGTTATGAATAATATAAAATGTGTTGCAGTAAAACATGTATTGTGAGTTTCATTGGCGTTTTGTCTATACCATAATCTGTGTGCTTTTATTTTTTCATAAAACATTTGTTCAATGGATGAGTAAGTACTACCAATTAGTAGTAGCATACTTACAGTGTTTTGTGTTTTTTTTAATTGTGCAAAACTATTATCTTTCCTCGACGCATCATGTACAGAGGATGGCAATATCTTTCTGAAGAGCATTATTTTATTAATTTTAATTTGTGTATTTTATACTTTTAAATAAAAGCCATAAACGGTCAAGAAAGGAGATCATTGAAAAACCAATTCTTACAATATCATATTCTTCTTCGATTCTGATGTCAAAGCTGTGATCAAGATTCGCGTTGAATACAGATCCTATCAGCATGGAGAAACGTCCGGTGATCCAGATTCTGATTGTGTCCTGTCTTCTCAGCCTCGACTCCCTGCGAGGAAAATCTGCGACCAGGTCACGGAAGAATCGCAGATGAGCCGCCTTATGGGCGTAAAGCATCACTTCAAACACTGCAGGAGACGTCTTTCTCACGACGATTTGTCACTGGACTTCAGCGGTGTGAAAGTAGTTGCATTATACTTCAGCTTTCCAAGTTATGCATGAATTGAGTTATTCACCCGAAAAAATATATTTCCATTTTGAAACCAAATCCTTTCTAGATGCTGCTGCTTACGTGTTTGATTTTCACACGCTACGTCTATGTCTAATATTTAAATAACATGAAAGTCTCACTAGCATTTCCTTTTGCCTTTCTTCTCAAGGTTGCCTTAAAGAGCTAAAAATAGTGCTCGCTCATGGGGAAGAGCGTGTTGCTCCGGGACTTGTAGAACGGTCGTTAAAAGGGCGTGTGGGGCGCGCCGGACGCTGCCTTTGTGCGGGCGGATCCTGTGGGCCTGCCTCGCGAGGCGAGGGGGCGGGGCGGCGCGGGGCGGCGCCCTCTGATAAGGCGCCTCGGGTGAGTGCCCGCCCTCCGCCCGCCCATCGCCCGCGCCACCCGGGCGGAAGGCGTTGTCGCCTGCGAGAGCGCAGTCGCCCGCGATAAGAGGCACCCCTTTCCTCGCCCTCCAACGATGCGCGCGCCCCGGCGAGCCGAGGCGTCAAGGCGGCGAAGAAGCGACGCGCGGGCTGCGGAGCCGGGGAGGGCGCGGCGGCGTCCTCGGCCGGGGGAGGACGAGACAGGGTTTGACGTGGATGGGCGACGCGAGGAGAGGAGGAAAGAGCAGGAGCGAAGTGAGGATGAAGAGGTGGTGAAGATGAAGGTGAAGAATGGTGAAGTGGTGTGCCCCAAGGATCTATATGCGAACAGATAAAAGAGAAATACGAAAAGACGTGTGTGTGTTTGTGGTGTGAAAGCCGAAGACACAGGCAAAGCGTGGTTGCTTGGGCTCATGGTCCAAAGCGAAGTCGCTTGCCTTTCACCAAGGAGGTCCGGGACAATATCTTGTGAAATTTGTTCCAATAAAGAGTTTGCATGCTTCACAGGGGCTAGTCCTACCCATCAAAAGCGTCCTAAACCCTACCTCTTGCCTAATTAGCTCCCAATTCTGTCGCTGAGTAGTGACGCAGAGACGCGATGTAAGAGGCGCGTACGCGGAGACGCTTTCTGGCGGTCCTCTTGACTACGGAATTAATAATGTTACTCCTGAGCGATTTGACATATATGTGTATTAATACATTACTGCAAACAGCGCTCGATGCTCTTCTAGGGGCTGGGAGACGCGTCGCGTCCATAACAACGCAACAACGCTGCCCATTGTTTGTCCCCAATTACTAAAACACCGGGATGATTCCTCCTTGGGGGGCAGTGCGACGAATTACTTAGCACTTCTTCCTTCAGCTCGTGTGGGCGCACGAACATCTACAAGTTTCGTGCAGCTTTCTACCCATTTCTTGGCACTGAACCATTAGCGAAAATAATGTCAGATTTCCTTAAACAGTATTTTGCGTGATTTTTGACACGACCTATTTTAATTGGGCTTTATATACTGAAATGAATTACATTAATGTCTTTCATATATTGAGCATTATCAAAATATTTGAATCGTGATAAATATACCCTTATATGACGTTAAAACAAGTAAAGGGTAACCGTTTTCTTTTTAGTATTATTACACCTTTGTTTTGGGATCCTCTGTACTAAACGTAATGAGTGATGAATATCTCAGTAAAGGAGACTGGCAGAACTGAAGCTTGTAGGCATCGAAAATAGTAAATTAACAACGCGTTAAATCTGAAGACCTGTGTGTGTCAACGTTTGTAGCTGTAAGTAGTGGACGTAAGCCTCGAAGGCAGAAGATCTTAGATTCGAGTTGCAGCAAATTGTTCATACCTGATAATTATAAATAGCTGGAACAAACTATTCAAATGCTTTTATTATGAGAATGCTAGAAGGCGGCTGCTATGATTGGCTGTTTCCGTGCTCTCCTTTGATCATGCCGAGATGGATGTCGACACTGTACGTTACCCAGAGATCACGGGGCACGCAAGATATTTTCTTTCCCCTCCCATTACCACCCTTTCTATTTTTAGAGCCGGGTTAAGGGCGGATCTCCTATTTCTAGACGTCCCGTCTCCTTTGATCCAGAAAGACTACGGCAGCACTGCGAGAAGGCGGGTGTCAGGCCAAGGCTCTAATTGCGCATCACATGGATGTAGCATCACAGAACAGAAAAGTTGAAGGAGAGGATGAAGAGGGATATAAAGAAAGAAGAAGATTAGGGGGAAACGAGGGAGTAGAAGAGAAATGTAAAAAAGAGGAAGAAAACTAATAAAATGTTTAAAAAAAGACATGAAGAGGAGAAAGAAGACGAAGAGGAGAAGAACGAAGAGGAGAAAGAAGACGAAAGAGGAGAAAGAGAAGCGAGAGGAAGAAGACAGAGAGAAGAGACGAAGAGGAAGAAAACGAAGAGGAAAAGGCGAAAGAAGAAGAGAAGAGGAGAAGAGAAAGAGAGAAGAGAGAAGAGGAAGAAGACGAAGAGGAGAAAGAGACAGTGGAAAAAGAATACGTAGAAGATGACGAAAGGAAAAGGCAAAAATATTCATGTCTAAGTGGTTGGAAACGAATCAAGAAAGAAGGAATGAAGGAGAGGAAGAGAGAGAAGGTAGCGAGAAAAGGACGAAGAAATCATGAAGAGGAGAAAGAGAGATAAGAAGAATACGAAGAGGAGGAATAAATGCAAAAAAGAAGAGGTAGAGAGAAGAAGGCAGAAAAGTATTCGTGGCTCAAGGTGAGCAAGTTGAGGGAAGAACTATTTTCTCTATCTTCCGTCGATAAAGTGGAAGGAGGTGTCGCGTCGCGCGCAAGAACTCCGCTGACGAAGCGCCGAGCGGCACAGATGCGGTCGTTTACGGCTTGACACTGAATGGCAGGGCGACGGGGGACTAAATCCGGTCACAATTGGAGTTTCAGCTTCAAATTTATTGCGTTCCCGGGCTGGTCTCCTCATTTCAGGCCCTTCTCAAGTTAATTGCTTTTGTTTGGTAATTAATTTCTTGTCTAGGGAAGTTTTTTGGTTCTTGTGCGGTCGCCGCATTACTCATTAGAGTAAATTAGACGGAGGAAGAGAAGCGTCACGAAATGAAATGCTATGCTCATAAATGTGATGTTACAGGTTTCCATTAATGTGTGTGGTTGCGAGTGTTACCTGAAAAACTTCGAATTGTAAGAGTTTAGTTAAATTGTCGTAGGCGACGGAATTTTAACTTATTTTTTGGCGATTCATTGCGATGACTCGTGAGATGTGTTGTCTTCGCTTTCGATCCGGTGGATATTGAACACGATATTGACGATCCTTCTTTTCTCGTGTTGGGCGCTCTATTTTGTTGTTTGCACTATTCATTGCATGTAAGAAAACTTTGAAAGGAAGTGTGGAGAGCAGGTAGAGTAATTCGCTAGGGAAGAAATAATTGAGGATCTGAATGCTATTCGTTACGGGAGTCAAACGCCAGGATTGTTACGGTGAGTTAAAGAGACTAGAATAGTTTCTAGAAGAACTTTTGTTACAAGTAGACTAGAAATAATCCACTGATCTCTCTTCCAAACTTCCACTCTTCCAAAATCCTAGAAATAATCCATTCTTCCAAACATATCACACGCACTACAATTACAACTTTACTGAAATTCGCATGTCAATGTGAGTAACGATACGATAGTGGGATTACGAGAATACGTGTCAACTTAATAATCTTACTTTGTTTCAACGATGCGTTAAGAAATTGTTATGAAATTCACTACATTTGCTGTGTCGATTAAAAACAAGTTTTTGTGTCGATTAAATACAAGTTGACTTAAAGATAGTATTTATTTTTTTTATATTTTCTGAGCATCTAAAAGTTTTGATTATTTTGTTTTCATTCATCGACCACTTAGTAATCAGACAATTATATAATAATTATGAATTACGTTTGTTTAATATAAATTTGTGTGTGCGATAATAGTCAATTAGTGAAAATGAAACAATTTATTACTTTTACTGGAAGTAAATGTTAATACATATATCTAGAGAGCTTTAGCAATGATGTAGCATGAAAATATATAAAATCATGTTTAGAACATTGTTCGATAACTTCAATTCTCGTTTACGTTACCTTGTGTTATAAATCATTCTTGTTTTGAGCTTTTCGTCTCCTTAACAGATCCAAACTATTGCTATTTGTAATATAATAATATGGCGTAAATTATTTGAACTTAATCGAAAAGAAACTCTCGAATTCTAATTATAAACACAAAATTAAATAACGCGCAATGTTCTGAACGCAACCATCTGAACGAATACACTTAATCAGTCATACGTAATATGTTGGCTAACAAAATACCACAGTATATTCATGTAAAGATTGTACGTTCATAGATAAGGTTTTACCTCGTACTCGCGTCTGAAAATACAAACAAATCTCTTAACTTCACACCAATTTTCTGTTAAAGAAATCAAAATATAATCTGAATTATTACACAATGTGGTAGATGTATACGTTAGAGAGTTAGCAATAGTAAAGGTATAGTATTCTACAAATTATCATTTTACAACATTTCAGAATTAATCAATTCCTGTTTGAGTTTGAATAATGTAACGAAGTCAGTTTTTTTCTCATTGATTGGGTAATTTCTGATCCATTACATTTTCTTTCGCGGTGCTTGAAACCTGTTGGTACAAGAACACGAAATTAATGAAGAGACTCCCACAACTAAGTTTGCACTTTGCTGCGATTATGAAGATTGATGTTAATTCATATTTAGTTGGATATCAAGAAGAATTGCTGCCTCCAAAATTTCTTCATCACTTGAGCTGTTCTAGTACAACATAGCAAATTTAACGTTCGGCTATCATTTATATCCTCTCTTTTCCCTTCGCTGGTTCTGCTTGATGGAGGAACTGAGACTTCTCTAGAACGCAATTAAATTTCAGAAATTGAGTTCTTAATTACCAGTATAAGTGTAATGTAAATTTAATTACTTTAGTTAACGGTCGTTTTCAACTGGGAACTCGCAAATAACACTTGCTACTGCGTTGGCGTCAGTAGGCGCTCTCCGTTCAGCGAATAAGACATGCAGAGAGAGTCATGTTGGCATTGAACACCTACATATCCCTTCGTATACACATGCACTCAAGTATGCCCGTAAAAGCGTAGTATTCTTGAAAACAAGAACAATGGCAGCATTTTGCATTATTTTTTCTCCTTTCAGGTTTCGTAACCGACAGAAAAATGCGTACTATGGTACCTTGCTCACAGTGAACTGTTTGTAATGTCGCCCTTTCCCCCCTAAATCAAAATTTAATATTACGTTCTTGATGATATACATGAATGTGTTAAATGCGCAAGTGATGTTCTCATTTTTTTAACATTCCCAACATTTTATAAAAATGTATTAAAACTCCCATTTCTAGTGATACAATTTACAGAGTTCATAAATAAAATAACAATATGTATTCCGCATTTCATTCGCTGGAATTCACATTACGAACGATATTATACTTTTATCATTTTTTTGTGATCATGCAAGATCTACAAATGAATATTTATGTTTGCCAATATGATGTTAATTTTTATGAAGGTCTTTTTTAAATATTTTTCTGCGTATATCTGGTCTCTATAGTGTATATTAAGTGAATAATTTGGTGAAGGTAGATAGCTCACCTCAATAGGAGTGAAAAGAGTGTTGACGGAAAACCCGCATGTTACGCGTGTAAGGTTAAGTTCGTTAAATCCTTCCACATCAGCGGCTCAGTGTGAATTTAAAGTACTTCGTGTATATGTGCTACCGTAAAGCTACTTAGAGAGAAGTTTTATAGGCATTAATAACTTCCAGGGGCATCTATAGTTTAATCAAATGGCTTCAAGCACTTTGTTCATTATGCTAATCTTACAACGTCTGCAATTTGGACCCATTGTACCTTTCTTATATATTGTTATGTTTTTCATCTTCTTTAAGTTGATAGAACATCTATAACATAAGAGCAATGAAATAAATAAAATTAAAAGTATTTTTTCCAAGCCAATGCTTGTAATTTTGCATGAACTTAAATGTTATCTGTTAATTCTGTTAAAATTTTCGTAAATACTAGGACAACCATTTTACTGGCGTCAAACGTGGAGTAACCATCAGTCATCATCAGTTGTAGCCATTACCTTTTATTTCTTTGGACAGGAACTCGACGCCGTTAGATCCTTGGGGTCCCGGGACGGTCATGTGTTGCTTAACCTTCGTGGATTCGAGGGGCATAGTTAAGCGGCTCAGCTAGTAACACCGGTTTGTTTCTTGAAAACTTACCTAGTTTCTACATTGAAACCTGTCTTAAGCCGTCACCATTGGCTGTGGTAAAAATACACCGTTAATAAAGGTGGTCGCTAAGTAGACACTATAATAATACGGAAAAGGAACATCGAACCCGATTTGGCGTTTTACAATGACATTAAACTCGCGTGTTAACAATTTGTAATTTACAAATAAGCTAACAAATGCCAAAAGTTCTTTAGGCAAGTTCACTTTATCAGATCTTGTACAAAATCAATAAATTGCCCGTTTTTTCACTATTTTGCTGACTACTTTTTCTTCCAATTCATAGAGTATTCGTATAGGAAACATAAATTAATTCCCAGCAAAATAAGAAATGTTTCACTTTTTTAGTATCTGATAATGCTGACGTGGATGGGCTGAATTAACAGTAATGTGAGTTAATCATGCGCTTCCTACGTGAAACGGTTCAAAATCGCGAATGAATAAGGAAGTTATGAACCATCTAATACAGGTTAATCTATAAAATATGTCTGGCCGCAGGCATAGGTGACCGCTAAATGAATTATTTATGCGTCCCTTATTATACCCTTATTGGAAAAGTAATCTGTTCCAAGAAAAAATGGCCTTTAATGGAGGTGACCACTTAAATTAGGAGGCCTCTTTACCAGGTTCCAATCTGTTTATTTATTTAATGTATTTGTCTCATGGCTTCAGCAGCCTCGTAAGTAAAACCGTTTTACTGGCACCTGAAGGGAAGAGCTTCTTCATGGAATTTTTAATTTATTCTGTTAGTTTTGAACTTGTTCTGTTCTGGTTAACACAATATTTCAATGACATCCTTTCATTTCTGACGTTTTGAAAATAATTACTGCTTTGTAAGCAGTATTATGGGGGAAATAACACCTGAAATGTTTGGCAAAACATTACATTGTGATATAATAATAAGTAAATTATATATTTATGAGTATATTGTTTTCTTCCCCATTCCCCTAAACACAATATTTCTACACAATTTCACATGAAATCATCCGAACTATCCATTCATTTATTTCAAACAAGTAATATAATAATTTTCGCAATAAATCTGGTGAGCGCTTTGTGGCGAGGTTCACATTCAACGTTCGGCAGATGTCCGCCAGTGCAACATGTAGCCACGTAACCCTCATCCGCCCCCTTCACCGCCAGCCGATGGCCCCAAACTGGTAATTACGTCCAACTCCATTTACCGGTAAAGAAAAGCCAACGGCGGCCGGGGCGAGAATCAACTCTGCAGTGAGCGCCGCGGTGACAGCCGTGTTTCTGCGCGTCACGTGACCACGCACAGGCGATCTGCCACAACCCGTCGGCTCCGATATCGAAATTTAATTAAGATTCCGCAGATGAAGTGGCTAATGCGCCAGGTTACAGGTGATTGTGTGACGTTTCTTGCATTTCCGGTATTGTGACGGCGGATGCAGGTACATTTGACAGATCTGCGCAACTAATTACGTTGTGGAACGCGCGGATATTAACTACCCCCTTCTCCCGCTGCCCGCCGTCATTTTCGTGTAATTGGTTTGGTTTAACCAGCGCGGTAATTAAAATTTCACAGCAGTTCCTATTATACGGCCTAAAACGGCGGGGAGGAAAATTGATTTTGGATGCGTTAAAGAGCCGTTATTAACACGCATTTCCTTCTGGAAGTCTCGTTGAGCCGTTTAGACCTCGGCGTCTCACCTGGCCGGCTTTTCATTCCGTGGACTGTCGCCCCGTCATTTCAACTCTCCAGTCTGTGCCTTCGAGTGGCCTGCCCCTCCCCCTCCCAGCCTTTCACCAAAACTCTCAAGATCAGTTAGTTCCCCTGGCGCTCAGAAAGCGACTTAGGCGCGACTTGTGCCAACTTCCTAACGAGTTTTTCAAGTCGCTGGATCCAAAGTGAAACTCGATGCGCAAACAGCGCGAATGCTTCTGCGCGCGGTCCGCCGTCGTCCGCCCCTCCCCGCTCCGACCCACCCCGCGGCCTCATCACCGACATCGGTCGCGCAGATACAAACACATCCAGCAGGTGGCTTTAGTTTTCATTATCTTAAGAAATTTGTCGATGTAACCGCTTCTTGAAAAATATCCATGGATATTGGTTTTCGTTTCTCCGGAATTTTCTTCATGAATCTCGTTCGGTGATCAAAATATTTTTTCAAGAATGAAAATTAGGTATTTCACCTTTGTTGAGGCAGTCCCTAACGAATTACAATGACACCTTTTAGAAAAATAACGAGTTATACCCAGCATTGCTATTGTCTTGAAAATGTGTAAAAATATTTTTCATTATTCGATTTACGATTAATGTTGTCCCAGAATCCAGTTAATGTTAACCAATCAGATCAGTTTTTGTCAAGAAAATATCGCTCTTTATTTTCCACCAACCACGCAAACCGTACGTAAAAGAAAAGATGAAGAGGGAGAGAAGACATGAATAAAAAAAGATAAGAATAAAACTAGCATTGCAATTAATTTGTAGAATCTACTTATTACTTCAAAAATATTAAAGACGAGAACCTCGTCCTATATGAAACCTTTCATAGAAAAATTTAGAGCCGTTTTTTAAGAAAATGTTGGTTAAGAATTACTGGGAATACGAAATTTGAACCTCTTTTTACAGAAAACTATTGACCTTTCGAAAAACTACATATGACGTCATTTCAAGTACTTCTAAACACAAATGCAATATTCTTTACAAATTGCTGGAAATGTGCACAATAAAGGCTTGACAGATATTTCAAAAAATTGCATTTGTGTAATTTTTGAAAAATAAAAGAATACAGGAAAATGAACGTTTTGCCATATTAAACAGTACAATTAGCGCTATCAGTTGGAAAAGTTTAAAGACTTTTTTTTGTGAAAATGGCGTTTGAGCGTTCTTGAAAATACGGAATTCTGAACTCATATTCACAGAAAACTGTTGTGTTTTCGAGGAACTTAATCTGACATTATTTAAGGTACATATACTCATAAATACTGTAATGTGAAGCAGTTGCCGCTAATGTAAATATTAACGACGTGAGAAACAAGTCAAAAAAATACATTTGTGTAATGTTTTAAAAAGAAAGGAAAAGAGCAATTTGGCTTTTATGACATCTTATAGAGCGCATTTAGCACTTTCTTTACCAAAACATTTGGAGCCGTTTTTTGAGAAAATCTTGTATTGTATTTTTTTTAATTGCAAATATTGCCCACAATACTGCTCGAAAACTACTAACATTTCCAAAAAGTACATGACCTTATTGAGTGAAATGACTATGAGCAACAAATTTTATTGGACGGAAAAAAATCTCTCTTTAATTTTGTAGTTGTTGAAAGACGCCGCAAATAATTCAAACTTTTGAAATTATCCAATTTTCAGCGTTAACTGTAAAAATCAGATCTATTTAAGTGTTAGCCATCCTTATAAGTGTATTTTACTCTGATCTTAAAAGAAATTTAAAGAAAAATTTGCAGCTTTTGTGAGAAAATTTTGAAAATGTCCGGGGGACCAAATGTAAAGTACCCCCAAAATTTAAAGAAAGTTCTTCAAAATCTCAAAGCTTCGACTCGAGCTAGATGGACAGGGGTTTCTTCAATTTGGAAAAAAATTATACGCGTGGTTAAAGCGCAAGTGGTGTGCACTGACGGACAGAGTGACAAACGGAAAGACTGACATGCAGGAGGACAGACAGACGGACGTACACACAGAGGACAAACGGACCGACGGGCGGGCGTTTTGAAAAAAACATTTTTTCAATATCAGGGGACCTCAAAACGTGTATTTTCGTTGAAAATCGAAATCGAGATTCCGCATCATTACACAAGTTTCACTTTACTACGTATATTACTTCGTATACACATACGTATACGGGAAAGTAAAAAGAGAAGATCAAGAAGAAATTTAAAGGCGTCTATGCTTATAACGAATAGAGAGTGGAATTTGATTCATGAAGTACTAATTTAACTCTTTGAAAATTTGAAAATATATCGGATTAACTTAAATGGTGTACTAATTAACCCCAATTTACAATTAAATTTAATTATTTTTATGTCTCTATTAAATGTGATTGTGGTTTGGAAATTCCAAAGCATTCGTGATGTTTCCTCCGATTTCCGTCGTTTTTAACTTAATTATCAGGTAAAATATCTTCAATGTAACGACGGAATCTCTTACTCATGAAAACTGCGTAAAACCGTTGTCTTTATGGAGGTTCATGTTTCTCAACCGCTAAAAGAGTAGTGTAGATTAACTCTTTAGAGATTGTCCTACAAGGGAAATCTGCAGAACACGAGACCACCGTCTTTGAGTAAATGACGACGGAACTACAGAGTAAATATTGAAATACTGCAGAATGAGGAGTCCAGTGTAAAAATATTATCTCCTTCCCTCTGTGTAAACGAGCTGTGAGGCAAGAAGGGACCCAGGGCGAGTTAATTACCTTCGAAATATAAGCGCTAATGTCACAGGGAAAAGACGTTTCGTTTCGTCTCCATTTGCATAAATCTGGAGAACAAAATGTAACAAAGTTAATTTCCCAGATCGCAAGGAGAGATACGGCACAAGGCGTTTCCCGCAATGGAAAATGCCTTTTTCTTTCTTTTAAATCCCCCATGCATATCCAGTTAATGAGACGCGAATTTGGGGGAGAAAAAATCGTAAAGTTGCAAGTTTATCTGCTAAAAATTATTTCTCCAACTTTTACACCACTAATTTAGTTTTCTTTTTGATATTATTTCTGGAAGCTACAATAGTAATGTTTAATAAACATGCAAACTCGTAACGTATTCTCAAATGATTCCTACTTCCGTAGCGTGTAAGAGTTCAGCTCGGAGGAAATTGTTATTTTTCGTAGGAAAGAGATTTCCGTTCCAATTTCACCAGAAAAAATGAAAATCAAATATCTGAAGTAAACATTCTTAGCAATAAACTAATAAATATTTTAATATTGCAACGCGTAATTTTCTGGACAATGCGATGCTTTGCATGACTACGTTACTGTCGCATCATCCTTAAATACAAATCGAGTAATCTGCGTCCGTCCGTCGTTTGTCTGTTCCTCACTCATGAGTAAACCCCTCCCGATCTACCAATCTAGGCAAATGAGATATCATTCGACGCGTTTCGGTGTCCTGAAGAGGAACAGATCGTTTCTTCGCGTATCTATCAAGAAGGTTCTGAGAAATGTCTCTAAATAACCTCTTTTTTAGCAACTAAATCCGTTTTGGGTGAGCTAACGAACTTACAGAGGTGATCAATAACTCACTCGATTTCTTTCATCAAGGCCAATCGATTCGCTTCATTCTTAGCCGCTTGCCTATAGATAAT
>BOPP01000021.1:7024411-7052690 GCA_017312745.1 Gryllus bimaculatus
GAGTGAGGAGAGCCGGAAATCGCCGTGCGCATAAGACCGCGAGGAAACTTTCAGATGAGCGAGCTCTCTTCTGCTGAAGCAACACTGAAGGCAGAGGAGGAAATATACAGACGACCTCAAATTCAGGTAAACATTTACGACCCATCGGCTTGTTTTTGAGAATAAAGACTACAAATATTGGTACGATTTAAACCAGTATTTTTTAGCGTATAAATTGTATTGTGTGATTGGTTAATGTGAATCAAATGTAGTGCGTTAAATATTTCACGAAACTCCTTTAGAGTCAGATTATTTCAGTATGATTATAAAAGCAAAAAATCCTTAAAGAAATGTAGTTCTTACAAACTAATTTCACAAGTTCTTTTGCACTTTTTTTCTTAAAATTTCTGTAAATCTTCGTCATTGATTTATTCATGAATGCAAAATTCGTGTTTTTAAATAAAATATATTGTTAAATACGGTAAATTAAAGATGTCTCGCATCAGAAAATACATTATGCTAAAGATCGTTTCGATCGCGTAGCGATCATCCTCTGGGCTTGCAGCTTCCGGGCCGAAAACAGAGTTCTTCGGTTTTTAGACACTCTAAAATCGAAACGATCTTTAATATAATATGTTTATTGATACCAGACATATTTAATTTACCTATTTAATTATTAGAAGGTATCTTCCTCACCAGCGATCTAATTAATAAAAATATATTTTATTTCAATGAAGAGCGAATTATCTCATTGTTGTCAACATAAATTGAACTTTAAGTAAAAAATATATTTAGAAATAAATGTTCTAAACGTTATTTCCAACAGTAAAACAGATTTTTAGAGAGAAGGTCCCTGCTAATAAAAGTATAAAATTGTACTACCGTTAAACAATATTACAGTGACGCTGATGTGTGCGCTTCACACTATTAGCACATACAATTTATCAAATGTGATATTTAGGCAGCACTCATGTTTTTGGAAAGAAATTCTCGTAATGTAATGAAGAAACATTACAGTATTTAAGTGATATTTGACAACTACAAAAAATATCAATAACTTGCACAGCAACAGTTACGTTCAGTGAAACTTTTTTGAGGTATTATCTACAACTATTACATACTTTCTCTCCAATTGCCTGTTGTTCTTCAGAAAAGACCATTCTCATTATTTGTGCAATTTTATGTAATTTACATAATTAACATTTAAATATAATTTATGTATGTTTCATCCAAATTCACCTTCAGCACATGTATTTTAAAATCCTATATTTTATATGAATGAAAACTCGTAAAGTTTTGATATTTGAAATCCCAACTAAAGACATGTTAAATTCGGGCTTTCCCTTCGCCAGATGCATCGGTCGGCACTGTGGCGGCGATGAAAAATTGAGAGAGCCGCTCCGCAATGCCGGATTTTTTCGAGCGACGGCATTGCTTCGCAAAACGAAGAGTTGATTTGAAAGCTGCTCTTATACGCATCGTCCGTGTGGAACCACACATCTGTTTCCGTTATCGGTTTACTTATTTTTTATTTATCTATCGAATGGCTTCAGTTACGGATGGGAAACTCAATGGTCGTTGTTTTGCAGCTAGTTCAATCGTATCTCATTGCAGTCGTCGGGACTTCCTGTGCTGCTTATAACGTGTGAGATTATTAGTATGAGTCTGAGTTACTCTGTGATTATTTGTGCAGATAGATATACCCCCGGGAACTTCGCATACTAATTACCTACTCGAAAATCTGTGATGCTGGAAAAGAAAATATATTCATTATCAGAATGAAAACTAAGAGCAATACTTATTATCTCCAAAAATAGGACAAAAATGAGAGACAGAAATCCCTGGAAAAAACCGTAAACAAGTTCGTATAAAACATTATTACAGTTACTTAATAACTATATATGATAACTAAAGCTGACGAATGTTCGCTTCATTGGCAAAATTCTGAAAGGATGTTCTTTTTTATGTCCTCTATGTTCTATAGCACTAACGCGCAATGTGAATCTTATATTCTACAGTGGGCGCAGAATATCTGGAGGCATTTTAAAGCATGGGGGGAAGCCACATGAGAAAAGATCATCTCCCGACACTGAGGAAATGAGGGGGATGAAAGAATTACGCAGTCTGTCTCGATGTGAAAGGTACTGCTAAGACCTCGTCGAGCATTCATCGCAGGTAACCTTGAAAACGGCCGATCAGAACAGCCGACATCTAAATTCTTCATCTCTTCCCTGGCGTCGTCCAGCCCTGCTACATGTCCGGTGCCGATATCCGCTCCCGCCGGGAATCGAACCAATCCTCTTACTCATTCTATTTCAGTCCCTCGGGGGGTTATTTTTCATTGGTTCATTAATCACTGGCCTTCGGTCCATTGGCAGTGTCACAGAACATTTTCGAATTAATCTTCGCAATCTCCTTCCTCTGACTTCTGCACTGTGTCCTCTGCTATGACTTCTCTCTGAAAGAGAGTATTTGAGCGGCCTTCTCGATCCTCTTCATCCATAACAAAACGTCGATTCGCTGGCCACCATGCTGCGACTCAAATCGCGTTTTAAAAGCGACTGTCAACGCTGACCGCTTCCCTCGGCATGCATCTGCCTACAATAAAAATTTTATTCTGTCTCACACAAAAATTAAGAAACAATTCGAACATAAATGTGTAATTCACAGTATGAATGCAAGCATTTCCGTTGCTTTAGGAATGTGCAGAAGGTAACAAATAGGCTAACTGCGAATAATACTGATTTCCTCCTCGAAATTAAATCGAACATTGCTAATTAATAGTATGAAAACTTTTTTATTAGCTTAACTACCTATGGAAACCTGCATATCTTGTTCGATTATAGGAGAAACCTAGAGTGTGAGGTAACTAAAATTTTCCATGGTTTTATCATAATATTTTTGTCTCATGTGCTTATTAGAGATTTGATCCATTCCAGAACTAATATAAGCAACCACATCTCTGATTTTGACGCTTATTTTTCCACTTTGTTTTGTTGTCTTCTGTTATTTTTTAGATTTTATAACATTTGTCCATTATCTAAAGAAGTATTGACAACTCTCATGGTCAGTGAAAAACATACATGATTTTTATCTCTATTCCTCCGCATTTTCGATAACGATCTTTCAATTTCCCAAATAGACTACCATCTACTCAGTCAATTTATTCTATTTCTGTTGTGAGCATCTACAGCCCACTGTTATCATTCGTACGTGTAATTCAGGTCCATTCCGCCCCTCGTAATCCTTCTCTCTCACCGCCCTTTGCCCTAAGAGGCGACCGGAGCCTCGTCCGCAACTCCATGCAGAAACCGAAATTGCCTTTTAAAAGCGACGGGGCGTGGGCGGGGGCGGGGGCGAGGTGGGGGCGGGGACGGTGCACTCCGCGAGAGGCTTCTGCCTAATAACGCCGCACGTCTTTGTGTGGTCAGCAGCTCCATTTGGTCACACTCCATCGCTGCTCTCCCCGCAAGATGGAGCTATAGGCTGAACCATTCTGAACTGTGAAATAGAGACTCAAGAGGCTCTTTGTTGTAAATGTTCGCGTACTAGTATAAGTTATTCATTTTAAGTTTTCCTAAGCGGATGACTTTCCTTATTTATTTCCTCCTTTCTGATGGAAGCGTTGCTGCCTGTTTACATCAGGTCGTCGTCATTTAAATCCTCGCAACTCATGCAAACCTTTATGTAGAATAGGAAGCAAGTGCTCGAAGCACACTACAGAAAGAAGAAACAAGCTCGGAAGAACTCTTGAGCGCAGAAAAAAATTAATAATAATAATAATAATAATAATAATAATAATCATCATCATCATCACTTTCTCCCGAGACATTATTCCATTTAGTTACTTGTAAACCTTGACAACCTCTTCTCAACAAAATCTGACATTATTTATAAACAATTTTCTACTACTTATGATAACATTTTCTCTTTGAATGTGATGCCTCCATGGATGAAAATGTACTCGATATAATCTTGTGGCTACATTGGGTAATGTTTGGATATTATCAATTGTAAATTATAATGTAATGTAATTGTATGTTATCAATGTAAAAATGGTAATTACTAATACTGCCTTATGCAAACGTAGTATGAACAAATAGAATAATAGTTGTGTTTTAATCTTGAATCGATAAGATAAATTTGCAATGCACATGGATGGTACGTTATTCATAGACTGTTGTCCTTTTCGCTACATTTTTTAGTATCCGATATTAAGACACGCCATTTTCTTTTCAATTAATATATTTTTTATCAAGGAATTTTGAAGCAATCCAGTTGCTTATTCTCAAGAAATGTTGAAAATGTGTAAAAAATATTCGCCGACAGCATCCTGCTAACATATTCGCGTAAATGAAAAATTCGTCAAACCTAGGAAACATCCCCCATTTTCCATTTTATTCGTTAAAGTGTGCCTCTTCTATTTTTCGAGCTTGATCAAAGCCTTTATTCCTTGTTCGTCGCTTTTTACGTAAGGTGCATATTAAAATACATTAAAACAGATACAACATCCGTGGAATGTAATATATCATGATCATATTTTATAAACCACCCATTTCATTTCAACACTATCAGCTTTCCCGAGTGGCAAAAAATCCATCAGTGTACCTAAGCGGAATTCAGTCAGCCAACTCACCTTTCTACTTTAGACCGGGGTTCAAATCCCGATCGATCCTAGTAGAATTTGTCATGAAAGATTCGAGGTTTTCCTGTCCCACCATTTTCTTTTCATTAATATTGATTTTATTAACGCCGTCACTTGGTGTGTCAGTACGCATTCAGGATTAATAGATATTGAACATGGATTTGAGATACATTAGGTGATTAAGAATAAAAACGGTCAGATACATTTTCCTCGTTAAATAGGTAACCAAATAGAGACTTAAGTCCCGCTAGAGTCCATCAACAATCCGCCAATGGGACATTATCCACGACGAATTTGCTCCTAAACTAAAAAAGGACGCACAATCGCACTGTCGTCAGAACAATCATTCACACCATGAAGAAATTATGCTTGCTTAGTATAACTATAAACTTCATCTCTAAACAAGAGAGACACGCAAATAAAAAAGCCACAAAATAAAACAAAAGAATCGCTTCATCTGTCTCATTTAAAATGTGAACAGATATAAATAAAGAACGAATATTCGAACATATGCAAACCAAAACATAATTTTGAGTCCATTATTTGAGGCTGCGTTATATTTGTTAAATAATAGAAAGGAACATTTATACAATCAGAAACTTTTTAGAAACTTCTTAAGGTTTTGTTACAAGTGCAGCAAAGAACTTACAAATACAACATATAATTCCCCTGCATATTGCTGAATATCAGTCCCAAAGCAGAATATATTCACCAATTGAACATTAAATCTGTAAAGAAATAGGAAGACATGTAGATGAAAGTTCTTCAATAATATTAGCAATTTAAAATTGTCAATAATTTTATTTACAATAATGTGAGTTACGTATTAAACGAAGAGAATTCATTAGAAATAATCAGTCTTTAACGAGTTTTTATTAGGTTAATTAACCTAATTAACCTAATTTCTTTTTACCGAGAACATTTCGGACTGTCTCTAGTAACATTCTTTAAAAATAGAATACGCGAGTGTGGTACCTTTATGCAAATTATTGTATGTCGAGTTTCATTCAGAACTATTGCTCTAAGATACCTCAGAGCAATTCCAAAAAATACATTAAATATAGTAGTATCTGCATTTGAATGAAATGCTTTGAACCGTCGCTGCGCCAGGAGGGCCGTGAAAGGGCTCAAACGAAACAGCAAGTGGCGCACCCATCAAGGGGGCGACGCAACGTGTCTCTTCAAAGTCGTTTCCTCCTCGTGGCTCTATATCCGGAACGCGCGCCGCGCCCTCCACCACCTTTCTTCCCGCCCTCCTCCCGCCACCCGCCTCGCCGCATCTGGCTTCTCCGCCGCGCAGCGCGCGCGCGAAATCGATTTATGGCGGTCCAGATGCGCGCCGCGTTCTTCAGCGCCTTGCACTCTCCCCGGCGCGACGCGATGGCGCCCTCCGCGCGTTCGGCAGGCGACGTCGCGTTCGCTCTTCGTCCGCTCTGCCACCCACCCACCTGATGTAAACGCGTCTGCCCCGCCCGCCGGCCATTACCCACTGCAGTCCCTCGCTTCATTCTCGCATGTTATTCTCTTGACCATTCTGGCTTTTCTACCCTCTTCTACTCGAGGCTGGTGATCTCTTGTTCTCCACCCCACCTCCGTTGCACAACTGTTCGGCTCTTAAACAGCTCGTCTTCCGAACTTCCCGCCTATTCAATTGCCAATTGCCCACATACCCAACTGTTTACACGCCACATCCCCACCTGCCCTCCTGCCCAACGGTCCACCTACCCAACTGCCCACCTGCCCATCTGCCCACCCTCCGGTTCACTTCTCGTGTCTTCGCATAACTAATTCCTTATTTACACCTCAACCCTCTTAACGTGCCCCCCCCCCTATTTATAAGATTTCCCACCTTCTCGTTTTGCTCCTTCTCGACTGTCTCCCATGAAGATTCCTCATTGCATTTTTTTAAACTTGTTCATTATCTTCTTACAATAGCCCCTTACCAATCTTTCCACCATCAGATACCTCCCCCCTCTGGGGTCTTCAGCCTTCCGCGGTCTCCATTCCTTAGGCCTTCTCTCTGCAACATCCTGCTTCCTCCGCATCTGCTGTCTCTGTCGCTCGCTTACCGAATTATCACGCCCCTGACCCGTTTATTGCCGTATTCCTTGTTTCCGTCTCTTCTGACCCCAGTTTCCGTTATCTTCAACAGCCCTGTCATCTTCTTTTTTTATTCTCCCTTTCTCCTCGCGCGCGGTGTCCCTCTCTTCGCATCAGCCGTCGCCCCAACGGCCGTGCCACCGCCGGCTAAAAATACTTCCCAACTTCGCCCGCGGAACAACTCTTCTCGCCTCGCCTCGCCGGTGCAGGCGCGAAACTTGCCAAAATTTACTTTTAAAATTAGACTCCTGTATTTGACACTTCGTTCGGTGTTTTCGCGCGGCTTAACTATTTCACAAATCCACCTCGGCCATAACTCGCGAGCGCGCCCCCGCTGTCCATGACTGGCAATTGATTACGCGCCCGGCGTAGGGTGGCCGCTGCGATGAGGAGTTCGTCCTGAGGGGGCCACGAAAGCAATGGGGGCGACGGCTCGATGCGACGTCGTCACGGGAGTGGAGACCGTGTGATATAGTAATGAAGGAGACCAGACGCTGTGGCTAAAAGAGAATCCGATAAAGTCACTGGAAGAAGCTGTGTGCCGCAATAATGAATTGACACAAATCTACTTTTTCTCCGTGTTAGAATCGAATAGAGTTGTTATAAGAATATAGGATTTTCATGACGAACGGAATATACCTTTATTACATACTCTAAATCTTTGACACAGCGAGATGCACATCAAAAACACAATTTATTGACCCGAATCGAAATAAGTAAGAATAAAATTCGTGTAACACAGCAACAATCCCAAAACGTCCCCCAGAATTTATTTGCTACGTAGTCAATGATGCCATTCGAGATGTCGAGTCCAACGATCGTAAACTTCACAAAGAACGTGAGAAAAAATTACTAGAATACAACGACACATAACTTCTCAGACCCTACACGAATACTGGGGTGTTTTTTTATTTTGTTTTCTGTTTCAACGAAATGTTGCCAAGACTTTTCGTAGAATATACTTGAAGACAGATATAGTCCAAGAGTATCTCAACCATTATTTGATTATTGATTCACGACATGCAGTGCCGAGATTGAAATTAATAAATATATTTAAAATTAACTAAATATAACAGATTTAACATTTTAATTGTACTGAAAACGTCACGTAGTTCTTTATCATTGCATTCACCTACCACATTTCATCCTTTAGCACGTGGTAATATGAATGTTCCTTGTTTGTTGATGACAACTTCTGGGAAAATATAAACAATAAGAAGATCTCGCAATAGTGCGAGTTAAAAGTATCCGTGATACATATTTTCATCTCATTGCTCTTTATTCAATTAAGAAATTATTCTTCCCCTAACAACACAATAGTGTGTAATAATCTTCATTTAAAATTGATAAGTGCTCATAATCAGAAATACTTTCTTGAGAACGACTCAATGAATTATTAGCGTACCCCTTTTCGTGTTCAAGTTTGGAAGTATCCTAACAACGCAACGTAGCGCTAGCCTTCTTTCCTCTCGTTTTATGTCGCCGCTCTTCTCAGAAAATTCAAGGCGTTCTGTAATGATGTACTAGCGAATCAGAAGGACGAACAGGAAGGTACATGAAGTACCTAACAGTTTAAAACAAAAAGTTTTAACCTTGAGTATCCTTAACTTTTAGTTAAGAAAGGTAAATGATTGCAGGAATGTTTGCCAATTCAGATAAGTGGTGGCGTTAAAAAATGTAAATGCTCTAAATATCTACGATCTAAAAAAGAATTCTTAATTGTTTTAAAAGCAATGACATCCATAAATATTTGTGTATAATATCATCTTCAAACTTAGTGAATATTTAAGATATTAAGATCATCTTTAGTTGAATTAATCAACTTGTCTAATAGTGCTAGAATGAGTCAAATGAAAACCGGATGTAATTTTTACATCTTCTGTATTACTGACAGTTGGAACAAATACTCTGTTTTCAATGTAGTCCCCTTGCCTTTGAATGCATTTCCACCACCAGGGCATAGATACATCGAGGGGGGATATTTTGGCTGTGTATGCAGCCACTCACCTCGGCCGGTTTCACTTCCGTGTCAGTACTAATAATAATATTATGGTTATATATTAACTAAATATAACAGATTTAACATTTTAACTGTTCTTTTTGTCACGTAATGAGCCCTTCAATGCGCCAAAAGTGTGGAAGTCAAAGGGTGCCAGATCGCCTAGCCTGCCGAATCATTTCCTCCGCCGCTGCCTCAGCTCGCACAACACGATGTCCCTGTCAGAGCCAAACTTCTTGTGCCGCTTGCTGAATTACTTACACATTTCGTACACCTGAGTCTGCAATACACATTCATCCCCACACTAAGCGAACATTGTATCGATGGATTTCTATTGGTTTCGCGCCTTCTCACTGCAAGAAACGGATCACTCCATGCTGCTCTTTGTGCATTCTAAAAAGTGACCGCCATATTGAACTCCCGTATGCCGCCGCGGGATCACGTGGGGAAGCGCACCGGGTCTGAATGCAATGGGAGCCATTTTAGGTGTTCTTCGACAGTTTTTATTTGACTCACTTACGTACTTAATACTATAATATTATCCCTTCCAGAATATTATTCTTTTCGCACTAACGATGAAGAATGAAACCGCTGCATTACAGAAGTTGATACAATAGGGATCGCTTTGCATTGGCGCGTACAAGGTCACGTTTGTGTCGGGGACGGAGGACGTGATATGTAAATGCAATTATAATTGTAATAATGTAAATACTAATTATTTCCATTATGTAGATAGTATTCATTTCTATTCTTGTTCAGTAGGTGATTGGGATAAATAAAAAGCAGTAAATGTGTTTATATGTACTCTTGTTACTACGTACTATCGTTCCTACGTACTATACGTAATTATTACTTCACCTCGAAATTTATAAAACTGAATTTATCTGGGTATGTGTGCATGTAAGTACGTATATCGGCTTACGTGGGAGTTTGTTTCACCAGAACCTTTGAACTACAGAAACACTAAGCATTAAGTTTTGCACTAATACTTTGGAGAAGCGTAGAAAAATATAGGTGTTTCGAAACCCCGTTTTTATCCCAAATTTCGTTGCTGAAATCTCGCAATGTAGGACATTGTTGCGAGGCAGGATGATGCCAAGGGGGGGGGGGCGGACGGGCTGTTTAACAGAAGGTTGCGATGTTAAATACTCGAGCAGCAACGGGGACCCGAGATGTACCAGGCACTCGAACAATGCCTGGTACTGTGTTGCATTGCTTTACATAATAGACAATACCTGATATTCTACAATGCGGGAAATTGTAGACCGGCATTGGTTAGAAATACATTTATTAGAATGATTTTAAAAAGGATTGATATATTTCTTTCACTCGATTACCCAGCAAATTCATATAATTTTTACTTTTTTGCATCACTTTGCACCAGAAAACGCAAATAAAATAGATGTTTGAGGTAATTAAACGGTCTGTTAGAAATATTTGTGATGAAATAACCGTGTTTACCGTAAATGTTAAAAAAATAATTCAATTTAGAAATGCAAATATTTATTGTGAGAACATAGTTATGCATGAGTTGTATAAATTAACGTATAAATGTAATGGATTCGTCGAAACAATTTACTACTATTTTTTGAAGTATTGTGGAAACAAAGTATAAAATTTAGAATTTTATATTAAGGAAACTTAACATTTTGAAAACGAGTACATCTTCAATTTAATAGTTCTTTTGATAACTTTCTCTAATTATCATTCAACAATATTCTAAAACTTACATCACATCCAAATAGTTTGTATCAATGTCTTACAAATATTTAAGGTTAAACACTTTGATTGTTTACTTTCCTTGCAACATTTTCCAATAACAAATGTTATTGAATTAATATTTGGGATAGAATAAAATGTAATATATTTAGGGACAGTGAAAATATTGTAGTGCCCAGAGAGTCGTTCTCAATTTTTCATAATTTTCTCAAGATAATATATTTTCGTGTATACCAAAAATGTTAATGAGATTATTTCTTTTCTAAAAAATGTTACAGTTCTTATTTCATTTTGTTGTTATCGTAATGCACTGACGTAATCCAGTGATTTCTAAACAATAAAAAACAAGAAATTTGAAATATTTCGGAAATTATGATGGCGAGAGTATTAGAATTATATCTGTTCGCGTGAGAGCATAGGCTTCCGCGGCAGGAGTCAGTATTTAATTGGCTGTCCGGGTGACGCCGCGTCCATGACGAAGGTGCCAACGATTCGGTCGCCATTCTGCGACTTTCCTCAGGGAGTAATGCCGTTCGTAGAATGGCGCCCGAAACGTCGACACCTTTGTTATGGACGCGGCGTCACCCGGACAGCCAATTAAATATTTCAGTTCGCGACTGAACGTGTCAGCATCGAGAGCGAAATTTGTAAACTATATTTCATGACGAGATAAAATATTATTTTTTAATACTACACGAAAATCTAGTGAACGAGAGTTGACAATTGACTTATCCTGGGACGCAAAGTCCGTCGCCGCGAGAGGCAGGGATCTGGGCGCGGCAAGTTATCTCCCTGTTTGCGCTTCTAACGGCGCCGCTGACGAGTGTGAGGGTGATTCGATCGCGCATAAGTTCAGTAGGCCTTGTTTACCTCGCGAGGAGGGCGCTGGCGTAGGAGCCTGCCAGCTCTTTCGTTACTTGTTTTCGCCCCCCTCCCACTCTGGAAGCTTTTACATTAACATCTTTACTTTTCCTATTGCAGATTCTTTCCTTTTGATTGTTCCTAGAGCAAGTGCCTGTTTCCGACGGTTTCTGGTAACAGTTTTCACTACGATTTTCGGAATGAGTGAAAAAAGTTATTGAATGCATATTTCTAAAGGTAAATACATTTTAATTTTCTGTAATTGACAAATTTGCTTTTAAAATCTCGCCAAATATTGCTTCTACCTGAAGTTCCAGGCAAAACTATAAACAGCTCGTTTTAGAGCACACGCAGATGACACTTTTTGGGCCTGGTGCTTTTTACTGTCCTGGGACTATTACATCTACATACCTAAATAATGAAATATTCATGATATCTGTGTCCGTTTTACAATGCGAACTAAGCCGTAAAGAATACTAATGGAGATTGCTAGCAGGTAACTATTTTCAGCTATCATTCTAATTAAAAGTTGGAATGTAGATTTGTTTCATGTCGAGGTTACAACTATATTTTGGATTACCGTCATCATATCGCACGTTCAGGGAGAAATATTACACACTCTTTAAGTTTGTTAACGAAGATAAGAAACCGAAATTATTTAAATCAATCAATTACATTTGTAATTACAAAATACCTACTTTACTTTTTGTTTTATTATCTTATCTTTTTATAGAACATTATAGTCACTCTATTAATGCTAAAATCAGTAAAACTCAGTACAGTTATCTGAATGTAATCATAATTTATCAAATGTGAATCCTGTACATATCAATAGACGGAGTTATGTACATTGAGCTCATATTTCAAGATTTTTGTGTTGTTAATCTTCAGCAATGTACGTTTTTTCGAGGTCCATTCTCCCATTGTTTGCGAACGGTTTGTTTTATTTATAGATTATTGATCTTGCTAAATGAACGCGCTCGCTGTTTTTTATACTCTGTGGCGAGAATGTACAATGTGTGATCAGTAGCATCAAAACACATTTTGTGTACACTTAGATTTAAATTCACATCAGAGAACCGCTCACTGGTATGTTTGATTCATCTCTCTTCAGGTTCCCTGCAAGTCGACTGCAACTGAACCGAAACAATAAAGATGACTATGTATTTCAATATGATATTTCAATCTGTGCAATTAATTTACGAAGTTTGCACCTCTTCATAAAATGTTATCCCCCATTTGCACTCGATTTTTTGTGGGTACTTTAAGACCATTTTTATTTCTTGATGAGACAGTCGGTTTCTTCGTCTTGAAAAAAAAAAGGTTTCGTATTCCCTCCCAGTTTGTCAGCGTTCTAACGTCACCGTCCTTCTCCCCTTATCCTTATTCCCTTGACGCAGCCAGCGAGTTAATTACCCGTAACGAAGACTAGCAGCTCGGCGCCGTCCTTTCTGCGCGTCCTGCCTTCGTCCAGCGAGAGGCCGCGTTTCTCTCTGCTCCGTCGCCCTTTGTTCTTTTCTCTGCTGCCCAGCGAAACCCATGAAGATATTTTGATCCATTCCTGTCAATAAATTGACATTGTTCACGTTTATTTACAATGTATGTCAGTAACCATTAAATCGTGCGATCTACTATTTTTTCCGTTTTTTATAATATTAGATAAATATTTTATTAACGTTCATAAAATATATGTGGACAGGTTATAGTATAAGATGTTCGCAATTTATTTAAACATCAAAACATTTTCACTGTTTAAAAAATACACTATAACTTTTCTGAGATCTGGAAATTAAAACTCATGGTCGAAACGAAGTTTTATTAGTAGTAAGAAGTCTTAATACACAAAATTTGGAAAGTTTGCTCAAGTTGTTCGAGATCTTAAATCAAATTACGAATCAATAACAAGCACATTGAAATTCAAATCCACATATTTTGTTTAAGACTGGAGGGTTATTGAAGATTATTTTTTCTCTAATTTTTGTCTCCATTTTGCTAGTAAGTAACTGCGTAGTGGCGCAACTTTTTTTACTGATTTTTGATTAATTATTCAAATTTAAAAGAAATAATGTAAATTCACTAATACATTTATTTTTAATATATTACTATGTTTGTTGTGAAACAGCTGAATTTATTCTTGTATCAAATTCATTTATGATAGGGGATCGTCAGCAGTATTGAATAACAAACATCAGTCGCCCTAGTGTCACAATACTGAATAGTCACAATACTGAATATTCTCTAAACAACAACATAATTAGACGGGAGATGGTTAGAGTAGTACGCAGCCTGAATCAGCAACAATGCTTATGAACAAAACTACACAAAATAGTTTATCAAAAAGTACCACTTACTCTCGTCTGGAAAAACAAATAAAATGCTATCATATAACGCTTCAATAAAATAAATATTTTAATAAAAAAAGTCATCAAGAAGATTGCAATTACATAAAGTAAAATATACGGTTGCACAGTGTAACAGTTCTTTACATACAGAAAATATGAAAATAGTTGCTATGTCATCAAACAGCACGAGAACAGCAAATGTTAGTCGGCAGGCGGTCTCTTGGAGCCTCGATACCGCATGACGTCAGCTGTGTCATATACAAAGGCGCAGTGTGAGAATGCAGTCATATTTCTCACCCACATTCAACTGTTCAACTCATTCATGTTTTCATATTTTCCTCGTAACTACGATCCTCTTGAGCCAAGTAAGATATGCAGTACATATCGATTTTCGTATGAAAGGTAATAACAAGCAATATCGTATCAGTGAAAACTAAAATCACCTTTTTTAATATCAGAGGACCCCAAAACGTGGTTTCTGTTGAAATTTCGAAGTTGATTTTCAGCAAAATTACATAGCTTTCTCTTTCTATGTACATTACTTCGTATATACGTATGTATACAAAAGAAAAATAATATCAGTAAAGTGTACTTTAAAATATGTGAGTGATTTTCTGAACCCTCGCAAAATTCTTTAAGACTGGGGTCTGTCATCACGCAAAAACCTGACAAAACATGTTACTTCCTCCCTTTGTTGCAGTTACAGTGTATCTGCAAAGAGCCTACTTCAATCTAAATGTAGTAAACGTGTAGTCGTACTGTTCTAACTCCCGAAAACTGAATTTCAAATGGAATTTTTCAAAAATTATTTTAAATGAAGTGGATATATGCTACGCTTAGAAATTAAATTGAATTAGATGCAATAAAGCATACTCCGTTCAACTCTCTCATTGCATTAAGTATAGTATTTTTCCCCCTGTTCGGATAAAACAATTGTTTCACAATGTTGTGTCGGGGCCAAGTGGTTTCAAACAAACAATTATTTTCAAATTCAGGGAGGGTATAAATTATGAGAATTACGTTCATGATTTTCAGAGTATGATTGTCAATGGCAGTAGACAAAACATTGTTGCATACTTTTCTTCCAATGGGACATTCTCTCAATCATATTTTTGCAAAGACATAAATTATAGAAACTACTATAAATTGTTGAAGCAATTATATACATTAGAAACTGTTGATGATTTACTGAAAATTAATAAAGTCGTTGGACGGATTTCAAAGACATTTGATGTAGGGTGTAGTGAAAAAAACGAATAAAACGATGTAAAAAAGGATGTGCTACCTTTGCCAAAGTTTCAGAAACCGGAAAATGATTAGATCTACGGTCAATTTTTAATGTGCATTAAAAATTTTTGTTGTGAACCTTCTGAATGTGATGGTTTATTAGGCAATAAAAATAATTTTATGGAAACTATATTTGTAGTATGTAGAGTATATATCCCTGCATTATTCCATATCCTAAGCGATATATTCATAAGATATTTTATTGAAAAATTGTTCGTGTGATATAGATCAGACTTCATGTAATAACAACGTACAAAATATTTTTGTTCATTTTTTGTACTAAAGAAGGGTGTCCTCAATAAGTCATTAATGCATTAATATTAATTTTAACGAATCATCTAGCTACTGATTACACAAACACGTTCACTTTTACCTTCAGAATTTTCCTTTGCGCAGACATGAACATTCACTCTCTTTATTTCTTAAGAGCCTAAATTGACTCACAACGTTCGTATTGCTGTTAATGATTAAATTACAGGTCCAAAAGAAATGCAAGTAGCATTTCGCATGGCGATGTTAGCCATTATCTTCAGATTAAATAATCGTTTAGTATTTGTTAATAATTACGTACGTTGTTTCTAAATGTAAGATGACCAGAAAACACAAACTAACGGCGTTAAAAAGGCAGCAAAATGGAAGGCCATTAAGGAGCAAACTGCACTGCAAATGGTAGTGGATTAGTCATCCGGGACGTAACTAAGGGAGAGCTACAGAACAAACGTACTTTTGCAAAGCTACTGAAGACCCAAAGAAAAGTTCGAAAGATCCAAAAGGAAATAAAAAAAAGTGTTCCTAAAACAAGAAGATAGTATAAGACGATTGAAATTAGAGAGCAAGATATAAGTCAGAACATTGTCCACACTCAAGATTCCAAATAAATATATTCAAATTTACATGCAGTTTTTTCATCAACATTTAAAAACGTGGAAGACAATTCTTTGTAAACCCACTACACGCACCAACCAACTATAATCATAAGAAATGGTAAACTGACAGCGAGATTGAGTTGAGAAATCATGATACAAGTAATAAATGTTTCAAGATTAACATAATCATCTTAGCCATTTTAACACAAGCTTCATGATAGTATGTTTGAAGCACGAAGTTTTACTTTTATTTCATTTGATATCAGTACAACAGAAACAGACAGTAATTAGTTAAAATAGTTAATTGATTAATAATATTGTATCTGAGAAAAAGGATGAATTCACACCAGCATTGGAGCTCTTACATATTAATAAAATCGCTTGCGCTATTATATGAGATTCGAGATAACTTCACATGATTTATATTTCATTACTTCAAAAAAGAGGTACAGATCCGTAACAAAAATCTTATCATATTAGTAATTGTGTTTATGAAGTCCACAGGTTATCTACTTGTAATGGCAAGTGAAACTCTAAATGTCGATCTTCCAGATTTACGGGAGAATCTGTGCTCTCGCTTAATGCGCTGACGGGTATCTCTTTAAAGCCCTCTCGCCGGGCGCCCGCAAATAGGCCTCGTGTTGCATTGCAACAACAGCGGCGGCGCTGTTTGCGTGCCCGTGCAGGCCCGTACGCGGCCGTCGCCGGCGGGTCGAGTGCAGCAGGGCAACACGGAGGGCTGTTGATGACCGCGCCTCATCTACATAGTAAATTGCTACGGGTTCCGCCCGAGCGGACAAATACCCGCGGGCGGGGCGCCGCTACGATCGGCAGCAGTTGACAGCCGGCCCCGCCCGCGTCGCCCCGTCTCCGCCCCCCCCCGCCACTCCTCTCTGGCCTCTCCGCCGTCCTTTTCGCCCCTCCAATTCATCTCAACCACACACTCGTCTTGCCCACGCCGCCCCACCTCGCCAGTCCTCCGCTGAACCCCTCTCAGCCCAGCCCCGCCCCTGCTCTGCGCGTCCCATTCCTACCTGTCCACCCCCCCGCCCGCCCATCTCCCGCCCAGCCTCCGCCAACCCACGCCCAAACCCGCCAGTCCCCGCCCAGACCCGCCAGTCCCTGCCCAGCTCCGCCCAGCCCCGCTCTGCCCCGCCTGTCTCTCCGTGTCACCCATCTCACCCGCTTCTCCGCCGCACTGCCCTTCTCGCTACCCCCTTACATCACCCCCCAAAAAATCGTCCCTTCTTACCTCGCTCGGTTTTGATCTGAGTCACAATCAGGCCACCGTCTCGCGTTATCAAAACCGTTTTTCTCCCGCCCCGCCCAACTATCGCCCTAGTCGTCACCCCCGACCCGGCAGTCTCATTCTACCACTTCTCGCCCTGATTGTCTCCTGCTTGACTCGCCCTGCTCATTTCGGGCTTTTCATCTCGACCTTCCCGTCTTTTTCGGCCCGGCTCGCCTCGCCCGCTTCGTTTCGCCAGTCACTCGCCCAGCTCCCTTGCCAACGAGCCCTCCTCGCGCCGCGAGACTCACTCTAATCGACTTCCCTGCCCCCAGACGCTGCGCCCAGCGGCCATGTCCTCTTGGGGCGAAGAGCCTACCAATTCCTCGCCCTCTCGCCCGTCTTGCTCGTTCAGTCCAACCCGCTCCATCGCCCCTGATTGCAAAGATTTTGCCACAAACAGCTGAAATACAAGTATGAGGAAATTGAGTGAAATGCGCGAATTTAATTAAGTAGAGATACTTTATAATAGTTATGTGAGAGACGTTAATAAAAAATAAACCATAATTGTAGTTTGGTGTACAAAATACGTTGAAAAATTTGCAGTGGCTGGACTCAAGAATGTTTCAGTTAATGGTTTGTCGGAAGGAGGTCGGAGTGTCGGCGAGGCATGGAAATGGGCAGGCGAAATGGGGTCAAAGTAGCCATATCAAATTGAGGAAGTAAATATAATTTAAATAACTTTAACATAAACATTTTCTGAATTTATCACTATTACTATCTACCATTAAAACTTTCTGAATCTGTCCAATTTTCTGAATCGCTTCTCATTATAGGTTTTCCATCCAGTTACGACTTTTCTTTGGGTGTTTCTCAAATAAATGCCCTCTCCCCGCCCTAAGACCCTTGTCTTGTGTCGCCTCATTACCCCCAGTCTTGCCCGTGTCGGTCTACCCCGCTCCGCTTGCCCTCAACCTTCCTGCCCTCCGCTCACCTCACCCACCTCACCACTTCTGCGTCGCGGCATTCTGGTCGCCCCCGCTCCAGCCCCGCCCCCGCCTCGCCAGGCCTCGCGGCGACATTGCAGAGTATTTCGGTAAGCGGAGTTTGCCTGGAATGTTCCCAAAGGGTTTCTGCAATGGCGAGAAACAATGGATATTCTCCCAATGTGGGAGGGAGAACTTTGAGAAATTTGCTTTGTATTGCACCACAGTATGCAACTAGTTAGTCCAAGAGCGGGGTTATTAACATATAATACTATAATTAATTTTATATCAACACGAAAATAATGTAATTTTAGAATTAACTTCTATAACTCATTATAGAAGAAGATTGTATCAAAAGAAATAAAATTTGCTTAAAATAATACAAAATTTTAAACTTTTTAAAAAAGAGGCTTAAAAATTTCGGTTAATCTTAGAGTCAGCGAACTTTTGTTTAAATATTTTTTTGTGTTTCCACTGAATAACTATTCTATTTTACTGGTAGAGTTTCTTTTTCAAAATATCTCTTAAACTGATTTTCTTTTTCTTAGTTGATTAAATTTTGTCTCTTGGTTTATCTAATTTATAAACTTTTATAATTTTTTTATTATATCCTTTTTAATTATAGTTGCTTTTTGTGTTATTCAGTGTCATTATATATTCATTAATTCATATATAGTGTTTTTACTCGTTTCTTTTGATATTTAAGCAACCCTGCAGCTTTTGCTAGCGGTATCTTACCCATCATGCATCTATCTTACCATCACCGTCATTATCCACACACTACCACTACCACTACCACTACCACTACCAACACCAACACCTACACCGCCGCCTTCACTCTAAGTACTAACACCCTCACCCAACAATAACATCCCACAGTCCCACCACCACAGTTATCACCATTATGGACACTCCCTCCCAACGTTCGTCTCCTCTGCCATACACGGTCCTTTCCGCCCTGCTTGGAAGTCATGCCTTATTCCCCGTTCTTCCTCCGTCGCAACCTCTGTTCTTTTTTCCTGCCCCCTGCCCCTCTCCAGGCCCGCCGCCTGTCCGCCGGGAGGTGCTGTCGGAGATAAGCGCCCTTCGGGGGGGGGGGGGGTCCCCGAAGCCAGGGATTTCCGGGAAGCGTCGGATGGATCTCGCGATCGCGGCATAGCGCTCCGCGCGTCAGCCCAACCATCCTCAGGCCACTTGAGCTCCCAGCAGGCCCCCATTGCCTGCCACGGCCACAGGGTCCGCTTAGACTCTCACAGGCCTTAGCATGCCTGTGACAGACGTTCAAAGGCTCCTGCAGATACTCGCAGACCATCGAAAGGCCCATGGAGACTTCACGTGCATGAAAAAACCGAAAGGACTTGAGTGATCACTCAAGTACCAAGGGGACTTACCTTAGGCTTCCCGAAATTCCTTCTTGTTGTAGACTCCTGTAGGACCTTGAGGTGCCTCAGGTTCTCAAGACACTTTAGATTTCTTCAGAACCCCTTATCAATCTGAAGTCACTCGTAGATTCCAAAGGTCATAACTATGCAGATTCAAGAACATCACCAGGACCCTCTTTTATTCTTTAGATCCACAATGATCCAACAAACCCCCCTCTGATCTTCTCAAAGTTTAGCAAGACACCTTCAGACCTTGCACAGGACGTACCCCTTTATTTGACGTTCCATCTCTTACTCAGAAGCTTAAAAATTCCACAGACTCCCTCGTCTTCTCAAAGTCTTACAAGACACCTTCAGACACTTAAGAAGGTATTCACTCATGGAGTCCCACCCGTACCCAGGTCGGCGTAGACACTCCAACATTTCCGCAGGTCTCCAAGAGCTCTCGCTGATCCCCGAGGGCCCCGAATACCTCCCTCCCACCCCACCGCGGGCTATGCACACCCAATATTCATAACGCAATCTGCGCCCTCACGATTTCAATTTCTCGTCTCAATGTTGCAGGGCGCGCGCGCGCCCGCCTGGGGCGAGAGTGATGCGTTCGCCCCGCCCTCCGCCTCCGATATTTCACCATCGATCGAGGTGCGGTTTCGGCCCTGATTTATACTGCATGATATGAGCGCCGCCCAATCTCAGCCGCTCGGAGGACGATGCATCGCCCCAGCGCTTTACGTGGCGCCCCGCGCTTGCCGGGTCTCCTTTATGCCCGCGGGCGAGCGGGCGGGTAGGTGCCGCCCGGGGCGATGCCCGCGTGATTAGCGGCAGCCGCTGTGCTCCCCAGCGGGCGCTCTGACCCGTGGGTCACGGCCACTGCATGCAATCTTTCGCGCTCGGTTATTTTTAAGCTTCGGTGGGGGAACGGCTCTCAAGATAAACACAGTCGTTTTCATAGAATGATGCGCGATGTAAAAGGCGGAAACTATTTGAAGAGTGTGTGCCATACTCGGTTAGGCGGAAGAGCAGACCCTATGGCCTGAGCCTCACTATTAACAAAGACATTATTATTATAATTATATATTTAACTAATTATATAAATAACTATATAATTATATAGCCTTATAATTATAATAATAATAATAATTATTATTATTATTATTATTATTATTATTATTATTATACTCGTCCCTGAGTCTATAATAGGAAGAAGGATTACGATTTCATATTTCCTTCTTTCCTCGTCATTAAAATCGGCATTTATAAAGAGCTCATTATTACTATTATTCTTCATTTTATTATACATATTTCTGTTATAGTTATTATTTAATATTTTCGGCTGGTAATCTTAGAATGGCTTGCCTTAGTCTTCTAATGTATGAAAGATAGTAAGGTGATCGTGAGATATGGATTATTATGATAATAGATAATTTTGACAGATAAAAGAAATTCAATTACATGATGTTCTGACGAGATACGCAGTGACATGAGAACCACGCCACTTTTAAGTCTATGACATCCATGCCTTTACGTAGGACAGAAAACCTTCAACTTTGGCTACGCTTCCCTTGCTTCGAAGTTCCAACTCAGCAGAGCAACGAATGAAGATTGGAAATATTAGAAAATATTTAAATTGTGTAACTATTCGTCAAAATAGCTGTTTAATGCTCTTTATTTATTTAAGATGAAAAGCTCAGAAGTCAAAATGGTATTTCGCGGAATATTTGCCGTGATGGTGAGAGTTGTATTCGCTGTTCAGGCCAGCATTATGCTTTGAGTACTCTCCTCCAACATGATTGTTCTCATTCAATAGCTTGCTGAGTAAGTATGAATACAGTCTTGAGCCACTGAACGAAAGAGTAACCCTTTTGTTCCATTGCAAATAGAAAGCTCAATTGTGTAATAAAAGTTGGCTGCCTCACAAACGGCACATATATATGTCGGATTATGCCGGAGGTTCAGTATCAACATTTAAATACAGTCATTGGAGGAGGTTGAAATGTTGTGAATCTGGTTGGTACCTTCAGATGTGTGGCCTCTCCTTACTCTATCTCTCTTATTTCTCTCTCTATATCCATACCACATAATACGGATAAACTGTATTATATAATGAATTTTACTTGTATATTTTTTAATTACAATTTTTGTATCCACTTATTTTTAAATTAAATACCATCTATATTTATAATACGAGAAAAAATCAGTTTAGGAATTTTTAAAGACTATAAATCGTGAAAGAATTTCTACTTTATGTAAAGAAGCATCTAAGACGAAGAGAGAGGTAATTATCTGATAGATTAAGGGGTTTCGATAAATTTATACATTTGAGAAGACTAAGATTAATCCTAAAGAAAAAGTAGGCAACACAATATTTGTTTCACTAAGGGTAGGTATAATCATTATAAAAGAATGATCGTGTCTGAACGTACCGATTCAAATCCCCCCAAAGAGTAGACTTCGAAGGCCAGCTAATATTTTCGCATCCGGCTCTGGACATGTAATCTGCCCAAGCTGTCTGAACAAGAAGAGCCTCACAATCGTCACCCTTGAATCTGAATTGTCAGGCGTCAAACACGTACTGCTTTATCTCCTTCACAGAGTAGCTGTCGGGTGCCAGAACACTACTGATCGTATTGTCGTAGAACGTCACGGATGGGCATCAGCGCTATCCGGTCGACAGTCATCCCCTTGGCGCTTCGGTAGAATCAAGGGCTCGTGACGAGGCTGACGAGACAGATGTCGCGGCGGACATCACGGCTTTACGACGTAATGTTCTCAAAGATAGGGAAAATAAAAACAATATATGGAGAAGCATTGTGAAAGCAAGGAGTAGCGCGCACAGGCGTGAACTCTGGTTTTTTATGCAACACACGAGAATTTAGGAAATATTTATTTCTGCCTGCAAAAGCTTTTAGCAGTATTTAGATTAGAGGAGTTATGAAAAAGTGCTCGTTGTGAGTTCTCACAAATAAATGGTCAAACAATAATCCCCAGATCTTAAATTGGTAATGCCATCATCACCTGAAATATTTTAGTGCATCATTTCATACAGTATACGTTCCCAAACTCACATTATTGTATTAATTTAAAACATAGATTCGAAAATATACCACTGTCTGTCCTCACAACTATATTCCATCAGGAAAAGTATATACAAGCATAAACAATAATCGCAAACTTAACTTATTAGCTTTACGATTAAATTAAATTAGCAAATTTCATCCCAAATTGTAGTTTTAAATAAGAGTTTTTAGGCATGGATAAATTGTACGCATTTTTCTCAGCTTGTCTCTTATCAGCTGACTCGAAACATACTATCACCGAAGTGATGAGTCAAACAAATTTGTTTCACTTATCTGCTGAAGTACACGTCAAAAGTCAAATGTGTACTTTGAAATCACCAAGTCTGCTTTTGTCAACTCTCAACTATTTGTTTGGATCTTAAAGCGTAGAATTTGTTAACGGTTTAGTGACATTTAATTTGATCTTCATGACATAAATATTCCCAGGCTTTAAAAAAAGCTACAAAATGATCCATTTAATGTTAAGCCCTACATAATTTTTAAAAAAAAGTAAAATTATGTACATCAGGTATATACATCATTATGTATATCAGGACTAGCAATTGTGATGACAATTTGAGGATTGAAGATGCCGATGATTGCAAGATCCCAGTAGCGATTTTTTTAAAGAAGCTCACCATGTAAAACCTGGTGGCGGTGGGTGAGTTAAATGTATGAATTTTTCTTAAATCATAGTCGTAACTTTGGGGGTACGACCTGTTTCTTTCCCTCTCTTTTCTCTCTCTCTATTTGGAGGTTTTAACGTTCAGAATATATTTTTAAATATATGTGTTACTATCAAGTAATAATTATCACGCATTAATGTTTAAAAACATAATAATGAATAATACTTATAACCCTTCTTTCCATTCCACGAAATTATTTTCAAGCATTTTTCACCATCCGCTCTGACGATGCGCAAGGATAGTCAGGAAAGCGACGCGATGTTCAGTGAGAAAAAATGTGAGAGCTTGTAAGATAAAATAATAGTTATATAATTAATAATACATACGTTTAAATAACGCTTTGTTTACTTGTTAATTGCTCTGGATGGGTTTTAATACTAATCTCGTAAGTTATATTAGTGAAAACTTTCTGAAAATTCTGAATTATATAACGATTACTATCTATCTTCACTTATGGAAGAAAATTTAATTTTACCATGTTCGGTTGAATTGAAAATCCATTAACTGGGATATAGAATGCACAGTTTTCTACACTAATGCATTTAAGTTATTGATTTCTCGCGTCCATTGCTTCTCTATTGACAGCATTGAAAAAGCGCACAATCGCTCAATCATAATTTTTATCCATTTGATTATTGAAAAAGAGCGCTCTTATTGTGAATAATTAATTGAAGTAGTGATAATAATATGTTTGCATACTTCTGGAAACAATATTACTGTATGTACATACAAATTATACAAAATACATTTATTCGAAAACTAATTTTCCATTTAGGTTATCGGAAAACAATATGAGTTATTTCTCTCCCCTCAAGCAATTTTTTTTTAAATATTATGCATTGTTGATTATAATATGTATAGTTACTAAAAATTTAAAACATTAAAATAAACGCAAATTGGATTAATTTGGAAAATAGCACATAAAATACTAAGTAAATTTTATGGTGGCTCAAACTTATGTAGAAATTCAGATTTTATTCCACAAGTAGAATTTTCAGTTCGTCCAATATGAAAAGAATGGACTAACTTCCCTCCACAATGCAGACAGAGGAGGGAAATTACTTGTGTATACTTTTTTTTAAGTATAAAGCATCTATCTACTTTTTAAGGTATCGAGTTAAAGTTTTAATTTTCATTTTGAGAAATAGTATTAAGGAGAATGTTAGTGAATATTATGGGCTTTAATTCATCAGTACTTATGTTTTGTTGAGGTAGAATTTGTAACTAGAATATTATTCTTAAGACAAATTCAGATAGCTGAATCAAGTACTTTGTATTTGCATTCTATATATTATTACATTTCAATAATATATATGTTTATGTTGTTTAAAATCTTTGAACTGAATTATTTCAAGAAGATTTTTTACGAACATTCACACTACGAGTGGTTTAAAGTAAGCCGAAAAAAAGGATTTGTGTGTCAGTATTCTCTCTCTGAACATCCATCATTAATCTCTGATTTGTCACGAACTTAGGAAGACGTATCAACACAAAGCACTGTTCCATTCCCCGACTCTTATAATTCTACGTCTCTTGTACCGTCGCGTGTCCTCGCAGGCCTTTTGAGCTTCGAACGCCTGCAGCGTAGAGGCGGAGAGCCGGGTTGAGGGCGATCTGCTTTTTGTCGCTGAGTGAGAAGGTAATTAATGTTCTTCCGGGACCTCTCTTCAGCCATGAGCCCGCATCGGTCCGAAAAGGCCGACTCAAAAACTTCATCCTTAATGAAAGAATAAAAGAAGGTGACAGCTTGACAGGAAATAAACAGGAGCGTCACTATTTTCAGCAAAAAACTGGAACTTAATTCGCACGTCTTAAGTTTCAACTTCTCTTTTCAATTTGGAATGACAACCAATTATTTTACTTGACAGCGTGATGCGTGAGGGGTTCTGCGCAAAAAATGGGGATTTCAGAAGCACGTCCAATAAACAAGGACACACAGCACATTAGATATTTTATCTCTGGTTTTAGACGCATACGCACTTAACTTAAACATTTTTTGAAATTTTTGTTTGTCTTATCAGATAGAGATATCTAAACCATCAGTAATTTTGTTCTTGTCAACAGATTTATTCTGTATTATTAACAACTATTAATTGTACATCAGGATAAACCTTTTATACCCAAGGAAGAAATATAAATTGGGGTCAATGTATGAATGTCCTTTGGCACAACAGCTCTTTACGAGCTAAAGACTATAAGCAACGTCCCGGCAAATTCTGGTAAATACATAAATAAAATTATTCCTTTGAATATTTCTTTCATGTACGTAGAAATAAGTAAGAAAATAACATGACTTAGAGAGTCGGCAGTAGATTGCAATGTTTTGTAGTGTATTATCTTTGAGAGGTAGTAAGCTATTTGTAGGGAATTTGGTGGTCTTAGATCTACGTTCATAACTTTCTATACTGTAATATTAAAGTGAGAGACAAACAAAACGAAGAATGTATTATCTAAACTATAATTATATTATTCATTATTTAGTCAAAATGTTATTGTTTGATTTTGAATCGCTTCCTCTCCACAACTCTAACAACAGCGAGTTAAAGTTGCTTTCTAAACTTCCTTGACTAGAGAGTCTCGTAAAACTGAAAAAAAAAACAGGAATATTTAACTGCATGAAAAATTAAAACTTAAGTGCACTGCTCAGAATTAATTTCACTGCTAATTTAAAGTACGTTTATCGCTGGTGGACATTCTTTTTACACCTTTCGTCCTTGAGAATTTTATTAAACAATGAAAGATGTACTCATTTAGGCATTTCCTGAAATATTTTGATATTTCATTTAAACTTTGTCACTTTCGTCTGCATATTGTAATCAATGAAATATTATATGACTCTCAGTGTAAAAAGGTACTATTGTTTTACTCCATATTAATAATGTAATAGTATTTATGTATGTATGTATGTATGTATGTATGTACTTGGCGCGTCAGCCCTTAATCTGGCTCAGGCCTACCGGCGACGTCCTTGCTTGGCGGCTATGGGTTAGGGTGTACGTGTGGTTAGCACATAGACATCCCCACGCCGTATCCCGGTCTTCTCAACCTGAGAAGTGAATTTTCTCGTCATACAGCAACATATACTGGGACATTGCAAGGAAAATGCACACTGTAGTCTTGGCTCGACTGGGAATCGAACTCGGGGCCGCATAGTGGAAAGCGAGCACGCTGACCAAGAGTTAGCCACGAGCGAAATGTAATAGTACCATGTAATATAATAGTATCAAATATTAAAATATTTGGATTAAAGAATTGCCAAGCATTTTACTATTACACATATATCCAATGAGTCAATGGATCAACATGTAATAGAATCGTGCGCAACTATAAAACACATTTAAAATAAGATAAAGCATAGCTTTTTTCTTAAAAATAAATAACTATCTATTTGTAGAGGAATTGCAAATCCTAGCATGACCTTTCCTTCGTGTAATTGCTGACAATGGCGACATTGTGTGGTGAACGACCAGGCACGCTTTGAACAATTACGAATATTTGAGAAGCCACTTGAATTTTTTTTTGTACCATTTGTTTTTTCTTCTTCCCTTTTAATGAGTTCCGGGATCCTCTGAGACGCCCGTAAACTCAAGAATGGAAGTTCCCGCAGAACTTTCAGGGACCATTCCGAATCCTTGTGGAATTTCTGAAGCGAGGAAAATCTAAAAAGAAAATAACAAGAGCTTCTTATTCAATAAAATTTTCCTATTTGCACTTAATTATCATGAACGTAAACGTCGATTATTTGCGACCCTAAAAGAGAGGAACAGGCAGATGATCTGATGAAAGTGTTGTCTACCGCACAGGCCCCATTTGCTAACAGGCGCGACTATGGTGCTATGGTTCGTAAAGGGCGAAATGCCAACAAAAGTGCTGAGGAATCGATCAAAATATATTAACTTTCAATACATTTCAATTTACTTTCAAACAAATTTTGAGTATTTATTTTCTTGAATGCACTATATGCCGAACTAAACACGGAGAAAACATAATATCTCTTTTGCAAAACCCGTTGCGACAGCTCAGCCCAGAAGCAACACCGATCCCTCAGTGGTGGCAACCGACGGTGGCAAAATGTGTCTACAATCTGTATTGCTGGATCGAATTCGACCGTTTTTTCAAGCGGCCGGCTATTCTGATCGGTAGTTTTCGGTGATCTTTTCCATCAATACCAGGAGAAAACCTGCAGGACATGGATCACGCGTGAGCTTCCTTTCCTCATCCTTTGCTTCCCCTATTCCCTACATACAATTAAACTTACATTCACTACACTACAACACATGTCTGAAGACCAGTCAGAAGCTTGCGAGTTTGTCTCGGCTGGGGCGATAACCCGCTGAGCTAGATACGTGAGTATGGAGAGAAATCGCCATCCAATGTGTAAGTCGGCGCCAAATCTCACATTACTACGGGAGAGAAACTCCGCCATCACCTGAGTTACTCGTGGATCATGCACTATTATTACTTTAAAAAAACGACGTAAATAGCTGTCGCTGCAGAAAGGAATAAAATTTAATAATCTTTAGGATCTAAGGTGACTCAACGGCATCAATTAATGTCCCGATCAGGGTAGAGCCTCTGACGGGGAGATCCTAGTATTCGTATCCCGGGTGATTTCGTCCCATCAGTTCCAAGCGAATGTCGGAGCAGTATGTTCAACAACGCCCACGCACAACGCTTAACAAGGCTTAATCCTTCATTATTTAATGAAGAATTTTACATTGGAAGTTAATTTGAAGTTGTTCGGCGGTAGTTGAAAATGAAATTTTTACTATCATATTGCTCTCTTCTTAGTTTTAGTAGACCAAGTTTCACTTAATACATACATTTTTACAAGTCGAAAAACAGTCTCCAGGAGCTATTAAAATATATATTAAAATATCCTAAAATTAATATTTATAATAAATATGAAATTTGTTAATACGTTTGTGAAAATGTATTCAGTAAATACTGAGATAGAAGACAGTTTTTTTTACCTTAATAATTACTGAGAAATATGAATTTCAAAATCGGCTGAATTTATCACCTTCCGGCATTTTTTCTTTTAATTCTTGCTTATATCAAGTGTTCTGGGCATTTTTGAAAAAAAAATCCGCTTTCCGCATCTTTCAAACCACCGTGCGCCGGTGCCAGAGGCTCATAATCT
>BOPP01000021.1:7053815-7079167 GCA_017312745.1 Gryllus bimaculatus
CAAGCGGATGTGCCACTTCGCTTTAGCGGCAGCTCGCTGCCAGGGCGCGCTTCCACTCGCCCAGACCTTGCCCACTCAATTGTTTTAGACTGAAATCCGTTAGATGGAAATGCGCTTTCGGAAAAAAAATTAAGGCATATTTACTAATTCGATTATGTATTAATATTATTACAACATGTATGGCTGAAGAGTTTATATAGAAAAATATGAATAATCATTGTTATTCCGAAGATATGTCAAAATACTAATGAAAACCTACTGAATTCCGTCAATTAGGAATATTAAGCAATAAAAGAAAACGGTTTTTAACAGTACATTCTTGTATGTTAATAAATAAATAAAATAGAACACTACAATGTGTTGAACACTAGGTTAACAATAAAAGATTCATTTGATAAATAGGTTATTGTTATTATTGTTGCCTTTTTCTATTTTACACCTTTTTAGTTTTTACAGTAGTTTTGTTACGCTTGGTGGTATTGATATTTGATATTTTCACAACAAACGCCTTTATTACCGAAACAGCTTCCTACTATACAAAAAGTCAAAAATCAATTGCTTTCTCAGTTAATTTGTATAAAACAATCGAATATCTTTGTTTCGATCCTTCAAACGAAATACTCAGTTGTTGCTCTTGCAGGAGACATTAGAAAATTTCCAATTTTTTTCTTTCGAAACGCGTCTTACCACCAATATCAAATCCGTCTACATCTTTCCATAATTCGCAACTCTTCTCTGAGTAAATATATTCCCATATTTGGAGCCTTCGATACCTCGAGCTAGGTAGCAGGAATGCAGTCAAAGATCTTTCTTGAATACTCTGGAGTCAGGCGTCCTACCTTGGTTCTAAACTCATACATATCGTCATCAGCATTCACCTACAGAATGACCTCAAGATTGCTCTTGGAGTCATTTATACTCATATATCAGAAACTAGCTGCAAAGGTATCTCCGATCTTGCCTCTTGGAAATTTTGATTTAGACACTAGATTCATGTTCATCGCTTGACTATACATTGTATTTTTATAATATACTTCAGCAAATTGCGCTGTTTCTCGTAGTATTGTTGAATTTTACAAAAATATCCTGGGTAGCAAATGCCTCCATCCTCTTGCTGATAATTTTCACTGACCTTCGCCACCGACGTCCATCTACTCGTCATCAACTCCTACCGAACCGTCGTCAACTCCTATTAAAACGCTGGCGTGTAGTGGATTAAAGCTTCCGGATCTTCGTATTCTGGATTTTTGATGGTTTCAGTAAAAAGAGATGACGTTTTAAGGCCAACATTTACTCATACATTAAATTTTTACTATTAGTAATCTTCAGAGATATTTTCACCATTTTCTTTATATTTCGATACTTGTATTTTTCAATTAAATTCACGTGGCCTTCTGTACTTGTCATCCCACAATTCTTCCTATTCTCAAAAGTATTTAATCACTTTTCATTCAAATAAGCCCCTCCACTGAGTTAAAAGTATCTGTATCTATATCAAGTCAACACAAGACATCCGCACTCATTGAACAGTGGGATTCGACCATCAGGTAAAATACATCCTGATTCTACGTGCCATTGAGACAGTTTCAGACTTCCGTAAATGTGATTTTATCACACTAACCAGAGAGTGGTGGAGAGTGCTAGTGTTTTTCCATTCTTACACGTTAATATAACACTTCAATGTTTATGAAACTAATCACTAGTTTGGCTTTCATGTATAATATCGTGTGTGTATTAATATGTTTAATCTAATTAATTATTAATTAATCATTAATCAATCTAATTTATCATGAATATGTGTTATGTAGTACAGTGCTTATCAAAATATAAGAGTCAGGTTATACATACTTTGTTGTATATAATCAACTCGACAAGGGATAACATATTGTCTCCACGTGGCTTTGAATCTCGTCCGTGAAACTGCGCGAAATTTAGCGTTGGAAAGTTGAGCGAGTTAAACTGGCGTTCGCACTTTCTCGCGGCGAGCCGAGCGGTGTGCAAAACCCCCACGCAATTACGATTACCACGCCAATTGAAACACCGCGCGCAACACGCCGTGCGCGAAATCGAAATTGAAATTATAATAATTTGCGAACGCTGCTGCTTGTGAGCATTCAATTAGTGTCAATGAGGATCCTTTTTAAACAAGGAAATGGGCAGATTTATTTACTCTGTTTTAATAGACCGACAGTAAGGGGTGGCTCATTCAGCAAATGACTGCGGAATAACAAATGAACGCTCGGGGATGCTGAATTGCTCCAGAACTCTTGAGTACACTCGCGTCGCAAGCAAATTGCTTTTGGGCGTACTTCTATCGCGTAGACTCCAAACAAGTTTGAAGCCCTTTGCTTCAATAAGATCTGAATGTTTGCTGAGTCTTTCATATTATACATTTACGCTCTATTATTTTATTACTTTCATGATTCACGTGCAGCAAGTGGTACTCAATCACGATTATGATTATCTAATAATCACTGATATAATTTGTGTTAACTTTGAAATAATAAACTAATACAGTTTTGAGAAATTACCTACTTATAGAACGCAGCATGACGAATGAAGTAAATTCCAAAGTATCCAAGAGATGCAATTAATAATACACTATTCTTTAATATATTGTAAGAATAAATAATATAATCTCAAAAATATTTGTGTTTGGTCGTTGTAGAAACAAAGACCGCCACGACCTCATTCAACTCGGATTACCGCAATCGGTTGACACAGAGCCTATAAGCCGTTCACAAAGGATGTTGTTAGTTCCCAGGACATCGTGATTTTTAAAGTCAGTCTGACGGAATATTTATATTACAAATGAATGAGCTGAACGTCTTGTAAGAAGTCGACATTCCTTCGTTATCTCGGCTTCTCCGTAGTACTATGTTACAGCCAGGGATCATTCACACAGCCGAGATCTTCAACGAAGAAATGCTTAATTTCATACTGAATGGTTTTTAAATACCATGGGTTTAAATTCCAAAACCTCCGTGTCATTACTGAGTGCTTATTACTTGTCGACCTCGGTTTCTGAGCAGTCCCTCAGTAACTATTCTACATACTATTATACATCCATTTTGAAATATGCCCTTGTTCAAAATGTTTAGAAATTGATATATAGCATTTAGTTAATCTTTCTTTAACCAAAAATAACATGCCTTACAATTACAAAACGCTTCCAAACCTGTATTTAATGCATTTGAAAATTTCAAACAGAATCAAAATCCCTTGAAAATTATATAATTTCAAACGAAACGAAAAATGATGCAAAAACGTTCAATATATTATTTCACGATTTAAAATAAACGAAATAGAAAAGTTTAACTTATGGTTTCTTAGCTAAAGTGCACTTAAATTTTTTGTTGTTGATTTTTTGTTTTTGTTTTTTTCACTCTGTAAAATTAACCTGCAGACCACTCGTATATAAACCATGGATCATAAAGAAAGAGATGCTTATTTTTGACACAGAAGAGTGTCTTAACGCTTCTTGAGGGAGGGCGGCGGTGTCCTTGCCGGGGGCGCCTGGCGCTGTGGGAGCGTAGCGGCGTGCACGCCCTGGCTGGCACGGAGCCACTCGCTTAGCGCCCACAAAGGGCGAGCGGCGCCCTTGGAACGGCCCCCTGCCTGCGGTCCGCCCGCCACCCGCCCCCGGCTGTGGTCGCGCCGGGGCAACCGTCGGTTTTACTAAGGACTAGCTACGCTCTGTCCTGGGGATTCATAAGCAAGAAATAAGAAAGGGATCATGATTGTTGGCTCATGATTCGTTAAGAGTACTGGGTTAGGTCAAAAGTTACTTCAGCTTCTTTCTCTTCTTTTTCTCCCTCTTCCCTTCACGCTCTTCTATTCTGCACATCTACTCCTCCTTTTCTCCTTCACATTCTTCGCCTTCTCCTCTCCCTTCTACTCCTTTTCCTCGTCCTTCTGCCCTTTCTTCGCCTTTTCTTCCTTATTCTTATTCTTGCTCTTCTTCTCCTCGGTGTCTAAGCTAATATTAAGCCAATTTTACTTGGCTTGCCAACTCCAGGGGTCGCTGGCTCGTAAAAATGTGTAATGTTTAAATGTCGCGGGATTTGCCTAAATCTCAATTGACAAACGTCAGCAATTCACGGTGGTCGACTTCTTTGCATCAAGTGATTAGTATGAAATCAGTTAAACATAACGGTTAAACTTGCTTAAACGTCCCCTTCAATTAAGTGGTCACCTCGAATAACGGACTCCTCAATTAAGCGGTCACTTTTAATGACAGCTAATTTTTCGTGGAACCTATTAATTTTTCCGTAAGATAGTGAAAATATTCCTTCTTATCTGCGGTCACCTGCTAAATGACCAGCGACTAGACCTATTTCTTACGTTGACCGTTATTAAGCAGCCATCTCAATAGTTTTAGGATTGTATTAGAACAAAAAACAGAAAAGTGCTGATTACTGTTGATCTTCCTACAACCGAATGCATTGCTAGATCACTTCGAATAATATCATCCAGTCTCTTATCTCAAAGTGTTTTTTTTACCGTTTTAGGAAAAAATGTAATTTTAATAATCTCTTGATGCAACGCAATCGTTTCTCCCATTTCATGGCATTCGTATGGTTTGCAAAATCGAACTTCCGTGCTTTTAAACACTCTTAAGAACTCGGGAAGCACGATTCCGCGATTCCGATCTGAAGGTACGTCCTCTCTTTCACACGCCTTACGGCGAAATTCCATAGAATGTGAATTGCATCTTCATGTCTAGTTTGCTTGTTTGATTACGTGAAGTGGGTTTCTCGACGAAGAGAATGCGTGACATGTAAATAATATGTTTTGAGATGAGGAAAGTAACGCCTTATTAAAACTGTATTTTGTCATTTACCGTAATTAAAAATGTTAAATATAACATACTTCCTTTCATAGCAATCTGCACGATTGATTTGATTAACACCTCCAGCAATATCATAACCTTAACGAAGCGATCATCTCCATTAACATTAACATTAACTAATTTTTGACGGAAATATTGGTGACCGCTTCAGTCAAATTTCACTTAATATAGTTCCCAGTTCGCACCTGTATCTTCACGGACAAGGAAGTCCAGGGTTCGAATCGTGATGGCTGATTTTTCACCGGCAAAGAGGCTGGACGACACCACTGCCTGGATGAGAATACTATGAAGTCGGCTGTTCTCGTTGGCCGTTTACTAAACTCCTCCGATCAAATTCATGTTAGCAAAATTAGAACCACAAACAACGGATGCGATTGGTCCCCATCCGATGGAAGGGGAGAAATGGTGAATTTCAAAACTTACGAAGGATGGAAATGTGAAAATGTAATATTACAGATGTCCTCATCTGTAATATTTCACTTCCAGATTTATTACAGATTATTACAGATGTCCTCATCTAAGGGACAGTGCAGGACTGATGCACCTCATCTAGCCTTGCCTAAGGGACAAGTCGTAAAAACCAGGTTCATGGGATGTTCATTTGTTATTGCACAAACATTTAGTGTTCTTTCACAACTAAATGTACTGTTCAAATATGCATACGTCAACTGTCAATAGCTGGGGATATCATGCCAACATTATCTCAAATATAAATGAACCCTAAAAATGCACTCGGCTTTATATGGAAATTATATTCCATTATTTTAGCTGTATAATTCATACAGAGCACCCTGTCATGTTCAGTGACAACAAATTCAAATTATGAAACATTATAATAACCCATTTTTCGTGCTACAGACAGTCGATCATCAATTTTCTGATATTTACGTGATTTACTGTTTATTTATGAAAATAGGTTTTTGGTACTAAAAATCTATTCCTAAAAACGAACGCAATGAAATATCCAGCTGCTTACTCCCAAACCCACAATTCGTATCAGCATATTCGAACAACAGCTTGCTATTAGAAGTCATTACCACAAGTACACACAGTTTCCATGAGCAACTGGTGCTCATGGATAGGGTGAAATAAAACCAGCAAACTTCACCTATAAAATAGCAAGGATTGAATAAGCGGTGAGAAGTATTTAAATGCAAATTTCGTAATATGTACTTACTGCAGTAGAAGAAGCTTGTATGCATTTATTGTCGTAATTTTATTTATTCCTTATCCGTCTGAAAAACATCTTGTGATGCCCTTTGTGAGGCGTTTTACTGACTACAGAACATATTAACTTACTACTCATATTTTATATTCTTGAAATACCTCACAGGAAAAAAACTTTCATAATCGTATCCTCTCTATCACTATTTCCTCCCTCCAACGTAGCACCATCGGTCTAAGGACAGAGAACAGCTTTTATGGTGCCTTGTATTGTGCAGTTTTCTCATTTTATTGCGGTTTATAATATCACGGAACTCGTAAAGAAAGGAATAACTGCAATCGTTAAAGGTTTAAGTTTTTCATAAAACGCAACAGGAAAGCCCGAAGAATAACGGCTCCATGTTTTACTCACGTAATACATCTACCTCGTAATATGATCGTTCTTTACAATTAACCCATACGTTTTCATCATAAAAATCTAACAACCTCGTAATTGTTGAAGGATAACGAAATTTATTTTGAGATATCAAAGAAAAAATATTTTCAGTGTCTCTGTTTTATACAAAATGAAAAAATATATTTTCAACAGATATATTGTTTTTTTCTAAGCCTTGAATCAGCCAGAAGTAAAATTTTCCTTCTTAACGACTGACGCTGCAAGTGCCTTAAAAAGTAATCATTCTTAGTATACATTATTAGTTCAAGCTTTGAATATCTTCAAAGGTCGTACTTGATGAATCCTCCCGTGCTCTGTACCGAAATATTCAGTTTCAATTTGAGACTCAATATTTATTAAAAAATTCAGTACTATGGTTACGAGATTTGAACAAATTGGGAAGAAATGTGTTTATTGAATGTCAAATGCAAGCGAGTTTTAGACCTAAATTAAAAGTACATTTGTATATAACAGCTCTTAGTCCTCTGTTCTCTACAAGGTCCAGTGAATAGTCAACATGCTTTTTATTTATTTATTTATTTATTTATTTATTTATTTATTTATTTATTTATTTATTTATTTATTTATTTATTTATTTATTTATTTATTTATTTATTTATTTATTTATTTATTTATTTATTTATTTATTTATTTATTTATTTTTGCTTTCAATCATGAAACATGTTGGTTCTTAATCGAAACAAATCGTAGTTTTTACTTCATTTTGAAGAACAAATTCTCCGAAGGAAGATATTGCATTTTCAGAAATACTCATATATATTTGTTCTTTTGATGTTTTCTCTATTCTTTTAAACTTCAATATCTGAAATTCAGTTGTACGCTTCACCACTGATAGTAGAGTATACCAGTTAATACAAATTTATTACAGAATTTCCCTTCAAATATATTGATCACAGAACTTTATTTACAGAGCAAAGAATGTTTAAAATGCTAAAATTAATTTAATGGTTATTCAACCTATATTAATAAAGCGTTAATTCACTGTTCTGGACATATCAACCAGCTTCGTATTTGCCTAATTATGAGTTACATGGCTTGGATAAAATATCATTATCACGATCTGTTGAAAAGCACACACATTCATAATTTAATTAATTCATACCCGAATGTGTTGGCTTCTTTGATGTAGTTAACATTTCACTCTAATGAGATGATAATAGTGGTTTTATATACAATTACTGCTTAATTAAAAGTGTTAGAACGCTTTTTTGAGAAAAAAGTCCGTTGAGGAAAGATAAAGACAAAGGAAATTTTGTTGTAGCCTTTTACTCGTTTAACGCTTCGGTTTTAGATGCTCCATGTGGCTCATCAGGTAGCCTTTCTGTTCCACACAATGTCCGCCATTGTATCCGCTGTGAAGGTAGATACCTCCAGTTTTCAGTTTGCGATGACATATTCACTTACTGAATGCAATGACAATAAAAATAATTATATAAAATAAGAATTCAATAGCTCCAAATAAAACTTGATTGTCACTTATTGTTTTTAATGCTGTTATCTCAATATCACTTGACCAGTTCTTGTTGAGTTGGGGTGGACAAGGACATATGGCGACAAGTTTTCTTGGTATTATCCGGCGCTCACTCTTCATGACCATTTCATAAAGTCAGTTACCATCTGGTCTATCGGATAGGCCTGGCTGGGAGGTGATAAGCCTTAAGGTTTAATCCTCCAGGTCAACTTTGGATCTTATTTTCATCCCCATTCAACCCGCTCCCGTGGTTACAAATGTAATTTCTAGACATTGTTCATGAATGGCCTATCCCACACATTTTCTGGGCAGCGCTTCCAAGAAACGCCAGACCTCTGCCCACACATCCAACGAGAAGCGCTTCTGTGATCTTTTCACTGCAACTGAGGGCGCATTGAGTGCGCTACAACTTAAGAAGCCCCGACTCAGAAGTCCCCACTAAACTTTTAAAGCGCAAATTCAAATAAGCTTACATTTTAAATGTTGGAATCTAAAATAACAGTAATAATAGTAATAATAGTAATAATAGTAATAATAGTAATAATAATAGTATTATTATTATTAAGAAGAGAATATTTACTATTTTTTATATATTTTATCAATTTTGTAATAATGAAACATTTGATTTTTATTCGAAGAAGCTCGTTTCGGAGGAAAATTCAATACGATACCACGGATTCACGAAATGTTGCAATCGGTTGTTTGATTTTGAATTTTATGGAAATATAAAGAGATTTACTTAAAAGACATTAATCTTATTCTATCTCAAAATGGCAGGAACGTACACCCAATTATCTGTAGAACAAATAACAAATAAAGATAATAATAGATTAGGAGATCAATTTGAAAATTCTTAATATTAAAAAAAAACAGAAAATATAAATAGTTCCATTAAAATTTGTGGTGAAGGATAAAATTAATATCTATTTGTCTATAGAGCGTCCTACACAAGTCTTGCCTGTAGTCTCCAATAAAAAAATCCGGCTCTGCTGATACCAGGAAGTGCCCTACTGCTCTCGCTCTTTTCTCTCCTGTTAATTGTGTCGTCGTCGAAGACTGAAGACGAAGATTTCGTTCATTTGTGTAACTCAACAAAATAGTAAAATGAAAATTAATAGATTTTGGATGTTTTCTTTGCGTTAAGAATAATTACGTAAAATTAATTTCATATATTATAAAATTACAGTTTTAAAAGGGATGGCGGAAAGGTTTTCAAACATTTTCCATTCCGAATTCACAGCTATTATTTGACGAACTTTTATTACTCATTGATCTCATTTTACATGAAACTAGGACCAATATGCGACTGTACACATTCCATATAAAATATTTTCGTGATGCTTTGTCAGAAGATGATAACTCTATTATCAGATTCAGATGTAACTTTGAATATTCGACACCGTTACTTTCTTAAACTATTTGGGAACTAACCATGCAGTTTTGTTTCTTGAATTGTGTTTTCTGAAGTACTTATTATTCTTACTTACCAAGTTAGTTTCACAACTGTTTATAATGTAATGGTGTACAACAGCCAGAGTTACTCCTAAATGTGATTTTGTTGTTATTATAAATTGACCAAACGACACATATTTGTTATGAAATCTTACTTATTCACTTCCATCCATCTCGTCAATGACAAGGGAGCTACACTTATCAACTATGGTCACAGCTTTAACTCCGTTGACTCTATAATTGGGCAGCTAAGTTGTACTTTGAGTAACTTCGTTTGAAGACTGTCATTTAATACTACCATACGTTCAACTGTCTGTGGCGCGACAGCCCTTCTCTAATTCCGGTAGAAGGAGTGCATCACTGACAGACAGACAGCCACAGCGGAAATGATCATCTCCATACACATTTTTCTACTTTTTCATCTTCATTTGCAGCGAAGGGACTGTAATGTGTTAGGCAACAGTGTCAGGCTCATATTTGTTACTATTGTTTTTTCTAGCAGAAACTTCAAGAAATCGCAGGCTCTCGGCAAATGGTTAGCATTAATTAAAGACGTAGATTTTTTATTCTAATTTTTATAACGTAAGCCTGACATTTCAATAAATTAATATTAAATCTGTATCAAGTTATTGTGCTATGTATGCGTCTGCCTTTTACATTGGAAAATAATTTTATGAAGCGATCCTGTGATCGCATTTTTTGAATAATGCGTAGTGAGATTAACCTTACAAATATCTGAAATAATTGAGGAAAAATATTGTCATTAGTATGTATGGAAACTAAAAGTGCAAGAAAAATAATTTTTCTATTAAAATATATACACTACCTTAAATATAAGTTCAAAGATCAAGTCCAGAGAAATGTGAACATTAACAGCGAGTTAAAGGAATAAACATCATGTACACAAAGAAAAGAATTTAACTTGAATGATCGGGGAAATTATCACAAGAACAATTCTTACTTTGTTGGTTATATGGAGTGCGTGATAATTTTTCATTTGCTGCGAGTGACGTCTCTATCGCAAAGGGGAAGCCTCTATGCCTGACGTGCGATTTGAACCCACAACCCTTGCGATTCGCAGTTACCGCAGCATCCACGTTATCTCACTTCGTCACATAAAGATGCTGAACTGCCAATTCAGAGTGTTATCGGAGTCGGGGGGGCGGTGGACTTGACCTTTTCGACTTTCTTGGCCGCACGGAGAGGGCCGAGGAGTTAAAAATAGCTAGGCCGGCCTGGGTGGCAGGCCGGCGCCGCCAGTCAATTGGCACTAGGCCTCAAGGCCTGCGGCGTCGGCTGCGGGCCGTGCCGGGCGGCCGGACCGGTCGGCGCGGTGACCCGCCGGGCGACGCATTAAGGCCACCGGCCCCACCTCGACCGCCCGCCACCCATACCACCTACTCCGCACTCCGGCGCGCCGCGCCTGTCCGCCGCTCGCCTCACTCCGCTCGCCTGCCTCAACCCGCGCGCCTCGTCATCGCGCCCCGCTAGGCCTCATCTGCCGCGCCTCGCCCTGCAGCTGTCGCCGCTCGGGCTCTGCACTCCGGGCCGGTCCCGCGCCAGAGCCACAACGTCGGCCTGCTCTACCTGGCGCGCACTCCGCCGCTCCACTCGCCCGCTCCAACGCCGGGTGGTCTGCCCCATTCGGCGCGCTGCGTCTACCCGCCGCTCGTCTCGCTCCAGCCTGTCCGCTTCGCCCTGCGACTCCTCGCGCGCTTGCCCCATCCATACCACGCCCTCTCTATCCACGCGCTCCCCACTCCGTCCGCCGCGGCTCCGTCTGCTCTCGCCCTGCTGCTCGCGCTGGCAAGGGCGGTCCCATGTTGCCTGCATCCTCTATGCCCGCCGCCGGCGCACGCTGATATTGCCCTGCGCCGAGGAGCCGCCCGGTGGCGCCGCATCGGCGAAGGAAGAAGGCGGCGCCGCGCAACCCAGGGCCTCGACCTTGCACGGGAGCCTAGAGGTGCGTTTCTATCGAGTTGCCCTAACATGCATGCAACACAGCTTTTGGCAGTTGTGTAATTGATGTAGACAAGGAGTATCTGACATAGAAGTAATATCTTGTGCTCAAGGACAGCGTGCCGACAAAGAAATCTTAAGTTTTATAGGAAAGGGTATTTCACTCACCCCAGAGTGGGTGTACAGCGTTTCCAGTTACTCTACATCCCCCTTAGGTAGCACTAACGCTCCATCAGGCTCGCGGCCGGCTGTGCCGACACGCAACTCTCCTAAGTGCGTCTCTTCCATTAAGTTTGGCAGCCAGGATTTCAACTTTATAGGTTGGTACCTTAGTCGTGTATGAGCGCCACTCGCAGTGCTCGGGTCAAACCGAGAGCCCATCTGTGGCGCACCGAGGCCCGGGCGGCTCGGAGTCCCCAGCCCGTCTCCTCCCTCCGCACACTGCACTCACTACGTGAGTTTCACCGGGAATCAGTATTCCGAAGGGAGGATTTCTATTGCCCTCTAGAACTTCTATATGCATATTTGCGTCCGATGACATATACCCACTCCATCCGTGCGGGCTGCAGGTTGGAGACCTATCTGGGAGCCGACCGGGCGTGAGCTCGAGCGACATGGTAACATTGCCGGCTCATTGCGCCCGTTTTGACACTAACGACGTGAGTGCCGCCGAAAAATCGGCAGTCAAGGTGGCTGTTTCCGATCTCCACTGGAGCCTAAGGCCAGTACTATGGTACTAGCGTGCGTATGAATGGGATGAATGAATGGGAAGAATGAATGGCTATGTGTATAATGAAACAAGTATGAATGATGTGTGAATGTAGAGAAAAAGATCACATGTATAATAAGAACAATTTCTCTAGTTAATTAATGAAAACTCATCTTAGTGTAAGTTAAGAATGCCAAAGTGCAAGTAATTGAACTTTAGAATTAAAGCATTAAATTTAGCTATAAGACAACGCCCCTCCTCTAGCTGGTTAAGTCACAAGGTAGCAGCTTAATGTGTTAATGAAAATAAAATTAATTCCCGTCTCCACAGGGCTACTACGGACGGATAACTACAGAGATAATACACTGCGGACAGTCGCCGAAAAAACTGAGTGCCTCTCGCCTGGCAAGACGCTGACCCACCCTTCGTGCTAATGTGCGTGCCGCTTCCTCCGAGCTTACGTTCTTATAGAGAAGATGTTGAAAGTGGTATTCAGCGGCTCGAATGCATTCTTGGCACTTTCATAACTATTTCGTTTTTCACTTTGAAGTAAATCAAGCGGGATTGCGGCGATTTTCTTTTCAACAGAGCGCTGGAGTTCTTCCTCTGAAAGAGAGTTTCTGCGAATAAATCTCCGCTCACGTTCACGTATTAAAAGCACCGACATCATGAAGATTCTGAACCAACAACTCACAATGCCGGACCTCATGAGCAAGAATCGATGCTATTTCAAAGCCTTAATATACAAATGGTTGATATTCCCGTAATGGTGATCTTGTGAATAATCCAGAAAGTAAAAATCTCTGAGCATGGATTTATTTATTCAGAAACGTCGACACGCTTAGTGTTTTACTTGTATATACCTGACCAAATCCTGTTACCTGAATTATTCGTGCGTTTTTAATTATTTTCTAACGAAAACGCTTCTGTCATTTATTCCCTTATATATGCAATGATTCTTGACCGTTTAAAACAGAAAAAGTAAAATGAAGTTATCTCATGTTCCTGGTTGGCAACACTAACCTTAACACACCTAAACAGAACACAGACGTGCATAATGTTAAACACACAGTCCAATTTATCATTATGTGAGCTGTAGCCACATATAAATAAATAATCCATAGAATGGGCGATTTACATAATTTATAACCTTACACGTAAGACACTTATATGTCAACAAAAAAATTTATTTATGAATGAAATAGTCACTGTACATATTTCTGCATAAAAAAATATTTTACTATTTTGTAGCCCTAATGAAGGTCGAATAAATGGCCGACAAAGCGGCAATGTGAAGTGTTGGTTTCCTTTAGTTGACCTAAAGACAAGAACAATTGGACATATCCCCTTATTTGTTGGACATGAATCCATCAATCGTGATATTCATATTTCATCAGTCATTTCCCATCATAATCATCATGCCAAATGTTCTCTCAATGAATATAGTTGAGATATGCATTGTGATATTCATACTTTTAATTTAATAAACAGTTCACTGATTGATGAATTTCATTGAAGTTGTGTGTGATTTATATCTTGTAAAAATTAATTCGGTTGTACTGAAAAAAATTAAAACTATTTTTGTCATGTTTTAATTTAGGTGTATATTTTTTGAGAATAAATTAATTTTCTCATCTCCATAGGTAAACAAATAATAATTTCCAACTGTTATCTCAATATTTCCCGAATTAATTACTACCAGGATGCGAGAAGTTTGAGTTGACCATATTTTTCCATTCGCAGTTGAACAAATGCTTTCAACTTCTGTGCCTGTCATCGTTATGTATTGCACAGTTTGAAGATAAATTAATTTTTATATGGGTTTAAGAAAAGTAATAAACCACAATTACAAATATCGCAAAGACAGTTTACCATTTTAAATGTTTAATTACGTTCAAAATAATAAATGAAATAAATAAACTGACGGAATAATTTTTTTAGAATTTGTGACATTTCAATTTTTTTCTCACCACTGTTATGAAAGTCTTCAAAATTAAATCCTTTCTAGACAGATATGGCAATAGAGTGATAAAATTGAAATAGTGAGGTACGTTATATCTGAAGATTTTGTACTTTTCAGCTCCCGTTCACGTATTCGAAACACCGACATCAAGAAGATTCTTAACCAACAACTCACAAGACATTCTTCCCTCATGGGGATGAATCGACGCTATTTTAAAGCCTTAATATACATATAATCTTTATATTAAGATATACATTCTGTAAGTATCTCCATGTTGACACTGAAATGCTCTTTGACTCCCGAATGTTATCTTTAGAAAAGCTGCATTGAATTGGAGTTGACCGCATTAGAAACGATGAAACAAGTTCATTAGAGCAATGAATAAAACTGGCTGCCTACGACCGAAGGATAGAAAATAAGATACATAAACCGCAGAAGTGGTATAGATGAGAAGCTAAGGAATAAGTAGGGACAATACAAGCGGTACTGCCCCTACAAGTACAAGCGGGCAATTAGAGCGGAGAGAAGAAGATTGAGGTGCAATGCCGACGCCGAGGGTTAGGGTTGGCATTAAGAGCTTATTCCCAAAGTCACGTATCTTTTTTTTCGTTTGTTTTGTAGTTTTACGTATCAATATACTCTTAACTTCTCTCCGTCATTATGCCAAATATTGTGTTCAAAACTTGCGTTTCTTTGTGTTAAAGGGTATCCAAAAACCCTCAAATCACATCTTCAACTATAAGGCAAATTGTGAATAATTTCCCTTCCTGAAAAATTCCTTAATGGAGAAACGTCACTTTGGAAATAAGCTCTTCAAATCCGAAATGCATCAAGGGCACAGTTGTACTTATCCCCTTATCCAGTGCGTGCAATATCTTGCGGTTCTGCTACGTATGTCATTGACAAACGATCCCGGGAAAAGTGCCCTGGGCAGCGTCAGTGGACCTTAGTTTCAGTGCCCATCCCGGTCGCCGTCCCCGATTCCACACCCGCCTCACCGGGCGCCGTTCCCCGACTGAGTCTTCGCTCCGTGCTCGCCCACTTCACCCTTCAACACGACCTCGTCCCCTCCCTGCGCCCGTCCTCGCCATTCTCTCCTTATTATTACTATTATTATTATTATTATTATTATTATTATTATTATTATTATTATTATTATTATTATTTCGATTATTATGATTATTATTATTAATTATTTGCAATGAGGTGGTGAAGTGAAGTGTGGTGAAGTGGAGTGTTATGAAAGATTGCACGGTGAAATGTTTATGTTAATTTGTAAAGTTTGTAGATTTTGTAAAGTTGTTAAGTTCTGTAATGTTAAGTTAGTGTATCCTGCCACCAAGCTCTCAACCTTAATTGCAGAATTATTAATAAATCTAATACACAAACCATGCCGTCCTTTCCCCGTCCCTCCCTCTGCCTCTCCCCGTTCCACATTACCGTTACCATCATCTCATCATCTCTTTCCCGTCATCTCGTCCATCACGTCTTCCGTCTCCTTTCCCGTCCTCCTTTGCTCTCTCTTTTCGTCCCTTCGCTATGCCTTCGTCCTCATGACCGCCTCTGTATCTCCTCGTCGTTCAAATCCCATTGTCTCTCCGCCCCTCATTCGCGACTTAACTCTTGGGGATGTTCCTCAGGATGCCTGGGAGACTGCCTTCTCGATTCGACAGTCCCTTGTCTGCAAACAATTTAGATGTCCTTTTCTAACAACTCATTTTGGTCTTAGGAAAGTTCCCTTCTCTCTTCACTTTCTTGAATGCTTCTATTCAAACATCATTCCCTTCTATCATCTCCTACCATCCTTTCATTTTAAAAAGCTCCATCTCTGCTCCCCAACTGGCCTCCAGATGAACATGAGATATTTGATCAAAACCTCCCTTCCACCTTACTTCTCCCTCTCTCTGACTCTTCATCGTCCCTGTCAAAACCATTCTGCCAGCCTCCTCTCCCTCTAAACGTTGTCCCTTTTCTCGTCCTGCGCCCATTACACGAGCCCTCGCGTCCCCTCTCTGCGCTCTCCATCCGGCAGAGCGACCACAAACATTTTACGTCGCGGCCAATCTGTGCTCTGCGCCCGTTCCGGGGGCTTTGAGCGCCCATCCTCCCCCACCACCAGCACTTGCCGGCGGCCAAAGCGCTGCAGGGGTCTATGAGGCCGAGTAAATACAGCCCTCGGGTCAAACAGACTCAGGGCGCGGTAATTAAGTCGGACAGCGACGCTACAAACAAAATCCGCCGTTGAATCGATGCGCACGAGCGCGCTGGAGACAAAGGCGTGGCTGCGAGGGCTGTGGGAGGGGGAAAGGGGGTGAGACGCGGTTGAGAGGTGGGAATGTTTCAGAAGCTTTGCGGACTGCCTGGATGTCTCTCCAAGTTCGTAACGGAACCACTAACGACATTTGATCGCAAGTGTATTTTGAAGAGCAGGGTTTGTGCGCTTCGCCAAGCACTATACGTCTATGATATGAATCCAATGAATCCATTTTTACGTCTTTGCACATGCGCCAATTCCCTCGTTAAGTTAGAGTTATATTGGAAAACGCTACATTATTAGAATTATAATTCATATTATGTGTCTCGTATTATGTACGTCTCAAGATCAGGATAAATGTAATTGTTCCGAACGGTCATGGCAGTGCGTGCTGCTGCTAACTGTATAGCCCCATAATTCAACCAATTCTGTTGTTGTGTGACTATAGTCCGTAAGTGCAAATCAAGGGAATGTGAGATTATGGGAATTATTGGTAACAACACACTCTTCCGTCAGAGTTTGTAACTTTTTCCATTTGTCGAAATCTTTAGAACGAAACGTGTAAAAAATATCTTTAGGCGAAACACATCACGTGGTTGTCTCATTGTTTTTCCGTTATTGCGCGTTCTGTTGCGCGTCGTAGTTTCTGTAAAACATGGGGGATGGGAACCTTGAGGATGGAGGATCTGTCCGCCAAAGTTGAGAGTAGTTACAGAAATGGGGGAAAATATTTTGTACAGAACATATATGTTTAATAATGTTTCAGAATCGCTCTAAAATTGATCGCAAGAATCGACATCCACGACTGATCAAAGTAATCGACCTCTATAATTCTCACCCAAAAAGTGGAATAATCTAACCCAGAACTGCTGAAATGTAAGAAGGCCGCATTTCCCACACTTTTTAACGTGCTACTCGCCTCTTAATACAGACGATCGCGCCAGATCGCCTCCTCCTCCCCTTTGCAGACCACGTCACGCAGGTTGCCCGCACGTAAGCTATGGACGAGAGCATGCCACATGAGCCGCCCCTTGAACAGTACTCGTCTAATCCTCCTCCTTATCGAAAATCCAACCCTGTTTGGAATATAACCTAAGAAATCCTTAAATGTGGGGCAAGCATTTGTCCATTTTAAATATGTAGAAGTAACAAATGTATACTAAACTATCGTGAGTAGCTTTTTTAAGTCTAGATTTGCTTACCTCTCATGTTAAAAGAAATTTCCTAAAATAGTGCTATAATCAAAACAGGCGTCAAGAAAATAACAAAAGTATATGGCGTGACCTACATTCACAGTGTGATGCATGTTGGAATAATGATAACACAAGACGAGGCGGCGTCAGTCACTCGAAATGGCAGTTGAAGCATGTTAAAAGCGCTCTAAATGTCAATAGGAATACGGCCATTCTTTGAATCTGTTCCCTAATCCTTTAGTTAGTGTGATATACTTGATTTTGCACATTTTATTTCGTATCACTTCTGAGGAATACACCATTTGTTTTACTTACTCCATGAAAGCAATCACATCTCATACCATCAAAGCAAAAACATTACCAAATTTGAAAAAAAATGGTAATTTATATATGTTGTAATAAAATACATAGCCATTTCTTTGATTACTAAAGCTTTTTAAGAACATGAAAACATTTTAATTACTTCACCGATGTTCATAATGCACAAAAATGTTAATTTAATTCAGGGTTTGTTATGAGCTGCGTATATGTAAATATACTTACGTTATTTATTTTCGACTGTCTGAATTTCAGAGGTCTGTATTAACCGTCAAATTGTCAATAGTCCATTATATTGGAAAACAACAATTCTTCTTCTCCCCTTTCTACCAGATATACTGAAGTTCCTCTAAAGAAAATCGTTTCATCAATCTCAAATATTGTACACGTAGGTTTCCGCGGCTCGAGTCCATTACTTCTAGGCTGTCCGGGTGACGGCTGTCCGGTCCTGCCAACGACGCGGCGTCACCCGGACAGCCTAGAAGTAAATCTCAAATATTGTTCTATTGAATGCTGCTTAATTACTTTTTACATCTCAATATTTTGCTGAGCCTCAAAGAACTATTTCCGACACTCCAGCGTACCGTAGAGTGAACCCGAGAGTGAATCAGCGCGTTGGCGGGACACCGCACACGATGAACCAATGGGAGCGCGCCCTCCGCTCGCGTGCGGCAACCACAACGCGCCTCTCGCATTATTAACGCGGCGCCGACGGCATGAACGCCGGCGGACAGAGTCGGCCCGCTGTCTCGCTCGGGGGCCTTCCTCGCTCTGAGTGGCTGTCACCAAGCAATTTCCGAATTAACTCCCGTCTGCGCCTCCGCTCACTCGGCGTCTTGGGCGTCGCGTCGGTCCCGCGTCCCCTCCGCGACTCCACTGCAGCCGTCAGTCAGGGCACCGCAGTCGCCCCAACCACCGCTTCTACAGGGGGCTCAGAATAAATGTTGCAAACTTCTATAGCGAGTGGAGTGGTCGAAGATGGCCACCTTTGTGAATGAAATATCGAGGGAAATGTATTGGAAGAAACAAGAAGAAGAGGAAGGCCAGTTTTAGAATGGGAAAAATACATGCAGGAAGCTATGGAGGGCAAAGGCCTCAAACCAAAAGAGGACCAATGAGAGGGCCAAGAGTTGTGGAGGGTGAAAAAGGCAATCTTCTAAGGGAAAAATGCCGAAGAAGAAGAAGAAGAAGAAGAAGGAGAAGATGTAGTGGTGTTTGGCAGAAACAAGATCTGGCTTAGTAAAATAGAGTTCTTGTACCTGCAAAACACCAGTCTAACACGATTTGTCTAACAGTCAGAAGCAAATATCACGTGTAAACGTCATTCTGCATTATCTATTACATGTTTATTATCAAAAACGTATCATTATCTATCTTCTTCAAGCCGTAGAAGTTTGCAATGTAAGTTTAAGCACTCGTGCTTGGAAAATAGTACCAACCTTCACTGCTTATTGATTGGAAAGTTAATTTGCGGTACGCGTATGGCAAAACAGATTTTTCAATTGCTTACCGCGTAGACGTTATGGTCATTATAAACAAATAGGCACATTAACGTATACAAAACACTGCATTAACATTCATGAATATGACTGTAGCCTCGCATATTATGAATTATTTCAAGAGTATTATATACTTGTAAGTTTCCTTAAATTCGTACTAAAAAGAATGTAGTGCAAACGTGGCTCGTTTCAAAATTCCGGACTCGGCTTCTATCGTCGTCTCGACCGACATTTTATTCGTACGCCAAAGACTCACTTTCTCCATTAGTTTGGCAAATAACTATTCTATGAACACCGTCAACTCGATCGCCTCGGTAATCACACTTACCGGATACCAACTCTCTGTGTTCTATCAATATTCCCTTAGTTGTGGCGGCTCTACCATAAATTTCATTGTCTATCGACTTACGATCGCTGTTGTGCTCGTCAACCACATGCTGCTATCGCCCACGGCCGAGTATTTTCCAGACCCAGTTCCTTGCTCAGTTACTTCTTTTGTCAACATCGTACTCATTGATTCTAGAACAGGAAAACATTATTTTTCTTGCTGGTCATCGTATCTCTCCATCTGGTCCAGAATAAACAAATTATATGGTATAGTATGACGGTGCTGTTCCATAAAGTTTCATTCTCCCTCATCCGATACGTTTTTGTATTGCGTGGTTGTGGCTAGGTTTCGTTCAGAAAGTATATGACCTATGTATTAGAATTGTAGAATGCGGGTCTTTGTTTGTTATTACAATTTTATTTCGTCACTGGTAGGAAGGGGAGAAGAAAAATTGTTGTTTTCCAATATAATGGACTATTGACAATCTGACGGTTAATACAGACCTCTGAAATTCAGACAGTCGAAAATAAATAACAAAAGTATATTTACATGTACGCAGCTCTTAACAAACCCTGAATTAAATTAATATTTGACAAACCTCTTCCTGTCTCATCAGCCGCCTCCAGAACGGCACTTATCGAGCGCCACCTCTCTGAACCTTATCAGCATCCCCTTGATGTGGCGGCTCTGCCATGAATTTCACCGTTTATCGGAATGCGATCTCCGTTGCGCCCGCCATCCGCGCACTACTGCCGCCTGCAACTGCTGCGTGAATCCAGCTATTTATTGCACCATTGCGTCACTTCATCATCTTCCCATTGAGACCAGAGCAGCAATTGGCTCTTCTTCCATGCAGAACGTATGTCTCATATCGGGTATACAGAGTGTCTATATATAAATGTTACAAACTTCTACGAGGGTTACATGTAGGGGGTCAAAAATGATCGTTTTTGCCAATGCACATGGAAAATTTCAAATAACGAAGTTACACGTGTGATAGTTGACGTTCATTGCTAGACAAAGTATCCTGCACTGATGTTTGGTTGGTAGATTTTGCGTCTGAACGTGACGTACTAAATCCTACTGCTCAATGAGCCATGTGAGGGAGGAAATTGAATAGAATTTATATCATATTTTACGTGAAGAGACTCGGGCCATCAGGCCTGCTCTTCGCTCTGACCACGCAAATTTCACTACGCTCCTTTCACCCACTAGCGAAAAAACGAGGTATATCTTGGGCGACGAAACAGGCGATTTGAATTTAGCTCAGAAGCGTCATTTAGGGTTGAGGATATTTTACATGCAAGTAAATCTATTAACATGGGACAGCCGACTTTACTTCCCTTCCGAAGGAAGGCGTACGAAGGATTTTTTTCGCTCTTAAAAAACTGCGATCTATTTGAACCCCGAAAGTGGATATAACAGTCCGATACGTTAACCGTTATATAATACACCCAAATTCGCCGGAATAGCCACCATCGCCAGAAATTCACATGTGCAGCTTCATTATATGGATTTTTTCACCGCAGGTGAATTGGCAAAAAGTGGTTGTCTCCGACCACCCTACTTGCCCTACAAGTTTAGAAAATTAATGTGTGCATTTCACAGTTGTGGCAATATTTCATTAAATAGCATCTACATTGGCATTGTCAAAAATACTACCCTTTTGGTTTTTACTTCAACAATTTCATTTCTGCGCGCACGCACACACGCACTATACAGACAAGTCTTCCCCTGCTTCCCGCCTCTTCGATCACCGTCGAAACTTCACCTTTATCGGAAGACATTTCCATCAATAGTATTAGGTTCCTTTGGTGGGAGCGGACCTGCCGCGAATTATATTTATCGGTTTAGTTTACCAATTTATCGGCGTGAGATCCCCGATGCACCGGCTATCCCAGCACGCGTCGCCTGCCGCTGTTGAGCGAATGCAACACCCTGCTCCACTGAGTAAAAGCTACGGCTATTGAGAGCAATGGAGGGGCGCGGTAGTGTTCAAAAAACAAAGGAAATGTTGCATTTTTATGGCAAACAATTGCTAGGGTATTAAAATACACATTGGTATTATCAAAATTTCGTTTATTGCGTTTGCTACGGCACTTTTATTTCTGGAAGCAAGTTTTCAGCCGATGTCTTCCCTGTTCCCATCTCCTAGGTTGCTGTTGTTACCTCTATATTCCTGTATCAATGCGAATCCTCTTGGCGACAGTAGCACAAGCTCTACCACAGATATATCGGTGCACTATCTCTATTGCATTCGCCTAGGCGAATCTCGCCTGCGACTATTACTGGAACCCAGTTGTCGTGGTTGTTCCCCTTTACTTCGCATCTCTGCCTCTACCTCCTTTGAGACCAATGGCTGGGCGGTCTCATTCCACGCATGGCAGTATCGCGCTCCCATATTGTATGTACACGCATGTGTCAGGAGTTTCTAAGGGAGAAGATGACATTCACCAGTATTTTAGAAAATACGAACGTATTCGTTTACTTCCAGATTTTTATTTCTGATCACATGTTTGTAGTATTGGGATCCCGCCTCCTCGCCCGTATGGTCACCTCCAGAGCCCCACCCTTCTCGGTCGCCATCCCTCATATCATCACAAAATCGATGATGGTGTCGCGGTCCCTCTAACACAAATCTCTTTTATTAGGGTGCAATCTTCGTGACGTGCGCCATCCGTACGCCATCGAGACCTGCAGTTATTTCCAGTAATGGCTCTTTGGGGATAAGGAGGTACACAGTGACTACTCTGATCAATAAGTTCTAGATTAACGCATTTCACAGATAATAAATTTCAAATTACTCATACAGTTTGTTGCGTTTCATCTAGAAAAATAAAATGAACATTTTATTATTGTGATGCGTAAATTTATGTGCACGTGTTATTATTTTGCTTTATTGCACTAATGGCACTTTCTTTTCAATGTATATTTCTTCGTGAAATGTCGTGCTCGCGAACTTACAAGAATTCTTCTTGGTAATGTGATGCGACCAACACGTGGCAATTGTTTAAGATAATTTTTGTAAATATTGCAAATAATTGATGGAATCCTATCCATCCCTAAGAGGAATATGATAGATCCTATGCCCTTTGGATCTGTTATCCTGCTATAATCCCCGTTTTGGTTACACTGAACATTTATTCACGAGACGGTAATGGTTGTGTCCCAAATCTGCACCCGATTCTGCCCCCACCCGCTACATCCCTTGAAACCAACATCCTTTGACAGCGAGCGAGGAGCGTGATACGCTTTCTGTGCAGCCCGTTTCTCTCTCCTCTCTGATGTATGTGCTCATGTCTTGCTAGTAAGGTTTTGCTCTAAAAATAAATGACAGCCATTGTCAGATATACGAGCCAGCTTTTGGTTTTGCTTCCAATTTCATTTCTACGCTCGTAATGTGGGGCAAAAAGTCTTCCCTGTAAGCAGATATGTGTCGACTTTGGCTTCATTAAAAACGCTCATTATTAATTTTATTTCTCCAACAATGTGCTTTACCTGGATTTCGAGAAATCGCGGGGTATAATACAATTAGTAGAGTTAACATTTTCTGTGAACTTTTACAGCCCTGCCTGCTTTCAGTTCCTTCTTGCTTGCGATGTGCCTCCTCTCTCACCATGCCTGTTTCTTATTTAAAACTAACAGATTTACTTTTATAAACTGTTTCACTCGTAGACTGGTTTGTAGCGAGAATATTTATGCAAAAAAAGGAATGTTAAGTTATGTCCGGTTACATAAATATGTACGGCACCATTTAGCCTTTGCCTTGCCTGTGCCTTCGGATGAAGCCCGGATTTGATCTGCGCTCAATCTAAGTGAAGTTTGTGCTTGAAAATGCGAGCCCTTAGCAGGTTTTCGTGGGGTTTTCCTATTTCCCTAAACTTTTATTCAATCATTCGTCCGTCATCGTCCATCTTCTCATCAAGATTACTGTTATCTACTTATGAGCCTTATGGACCTCAATGACATTTGCTGCTGAAAGACCCCAGAACCCCACTAAATAAATAAAAAATAAAATGAATTAAAATTATCTACGTTCACTGGACTGCATCTATTAAGATGATTTGACGAGGAGCGTATGTACCGCTCAACACGCAGTTATAAATTCATATACCAAATATTTTTATACATGCAATGAAATGAATTGGGGAAATCATAAATATAATTTAAAATGTGAAAAGTGGTGAAGACACAAAATCAGAATTAAGTAGGCTTAAAGAGCTTGCACGGGAAAAAAGTTATGACGTCCTCTGAAATAAAAAGATAAATCACTTTTCTTCATTGATGCCTAAAGTAAATGCTCGGAGAGAAGTTATCCTCTACTTCTTATGAAGAGATAGTCTTGTCTGACTGTCTGCCTGCAAACACTTTTTCCTTCGCCTCAAGTGTCTGCGGTGTGCCATCCTCTTTTATTTCGGGAGGAGCTAATGTGACAGCGCCGTATTTCGAAAGCCTCATCCGCGTGGTTGAACCTTTTCACCGTCTGTGCTAATATAATGCTGCCTCTCTCTCTCTCCAATCCCACCCCGCCCCCACCTCTCCCTCGAGGATACAAATAAAACTGACTCTGTCCCCCCGCCCGCCGGCAGAGTCACGCTGAATTAGTTTGTGCGAGAATGTGCCTCATCTATTATTTAAAAAAGACTGAGAGAAAAACTTTATTTTTACCCGGAAATTATTCCCTGATTTTGTTAGAAGTCAGGGTCAAGAGCCAGAACAACATCGTTCTCGCGGACGTGGTATTATTATTTTAACATTCTTCGCATATTTTTAGCGCTTCGGGCTGAGGGGTCCACAGAGCTAGAGATAGCGATTGGTAATGCTCTCCATAGTTTTTGGGCGAATATTTTTCGCGTTATTTAAAAAAAGATGATGTGATAAATATATTTTTATTCGTGAATTATTCCCAGATTTTGTTAGAAAGAACGGCAAGGAATCACAAAATAGAGAACATCCGACAAGCAGATAGAGTAATATTTTTATTTTGTCATTATGAACACATTTCATCTTTTGAGTTAGAAAGAAACAATATTTATATCCCCAAATTGCCCGGTTTTGTTAGAAGTGATGGTTAAGTATTATAGAGAGAAAACTTCTCTCACGCGGATATATATTTTGGGTCATTCTTCCGAAAATATTTTTAAAACTAATAAGAAACCACAAGATCTGGAGATCAGCAAGAGCAACGACAATGAAAATGTAGTGTTAATCAATCTTTCTTATTTATGATTCGCTTTTTAAACTTTCTTCATTCGATATATTCATGCGATTTCTTTAATGTAGGTAGTAGTTGTATTGATGTGTATCAATCTTAATTAATATGATTATGTTTTATATGTTTATTCGCGAACCAATTCAGCCTTTTTAACATTCTCCTTCAGAGGAATTAAAAATGAATAGTCACTTTCAAATTCAGTTAATAAACGTCGGTTCAGAACCATTTTTCTTTTCTTATCATAGAGGATAATTCTGTTTTCCCATACGTAATTCTGTTTTCATTTCTTTGTAGACTCTCAAATGTTTGCCTTTCAAAATTACTTATAATATAAGATTTGAAAAAAACAGAAATTGTGTATACCTAATGCAGACACAAATGTTGTTGTTTCCTCAGCCCTTTTGCAAGGGAACCTTTTTGAAAAAGGGTCATACTTAAATTGTGAGGCTGGGAAGTTTTCTAATTAAAAGGTTCATGTCCCGCTGACGCATTCAAACTCTGTGGAAAAATAAAAAAAA
>BOPP01000021.1:7079442-7093795 GCA_017312745.1 Gryllus bimaculatus
CTCATTCCTTCTCCTCTCTTTTTCCCCTCTATTCCTTTGTCAACATCTTTCTTCCCTCTTCCTTTTTTCTCACCCTCCGTCCTTAACCCTCGCTCTTCTCTCTCCTGTTGTTTTAGTATCCATTACATTTCTCACCTATTCTGCCTTTTCTCATACTTCCTATTAATTCCGCTTCCTACCCCCAATTATTTCTCTTTCTACGTGGCTTCCCCAGACCCTCCCTCCCTTTTCTTTCATATTCTGTCTATATTTCCTTTCTGAGTGTCTCCCCTTACAATTCGACCATTTCCGCTTCCTCCATTTCTTCCTTCCGTTGCCGTCCTTCCTCGAGCGCCTCCCCGTCCGCTGTGCTGTCGTGCTGGAAGCCGCGTTCGCCGCCGGTGCCTCTCCAGATGCTCACGGCGGAGGCGTGGCGCAGCGGTTGTGGGGGGGGGGGAGAGCGGGGTTGGTTGGGCGAAGGGATGGGGCGTCCGCTGCCCCCGCTCCTTAATAATGCAGCGCCGGATTTACGGGGTCCGCAGGCGCCACCGCCGCCGCTGCCTCTGGGCCAGCGGCACGAGGCCACACGGCGGGCGCGGGCGGGCGGGATGGCGGACAGGGTGGCGAAGGGATGGCACTTGCGGCGAGGCAGCCGCCTCCCTCGCAACGAACGCCCCCGCCCCGGCTCTCAATTCGGAACTAAGCACCGGCAGGTGGAGGGTGACTTCCTTCCTCGGAGAGGGAACTACGTACTCACCATGCTTTAAGGTTTTCATATATTACTATATAAAATTCATTCACTAACAAACTAGTAGACATTCGAAAAGCACATACTTTCTCGTAATATTTGTAATTTTTGTCATTTTCGAAAAATCATTTGAATATTCAAAGTTCACGGAAAATGATACCTACGCCATGTTTATAAGCGTGATTTTCTTTCATGAAGAAAAAAATTCGAAGTCGTTTTTAAGAAAATCTTACTTTTAAAATTGCCTATATTTCACGCATAATTGCACTCAAACGTCTCACGCTTCTGAAAAATTGTATATAATCTTAGTTAAAACTTAATGTTTGAATAATTGATTTTATTAAGGAAAAAATAATTTCATTTCATATTGTAGTTGTAGGAATATACCGAAAAGATTTGAACATTTTCAATTTTAAGAAACGAAGATAATTAAACGAAACTGAGACCAGCGCCATTTTTAAGCGTATTTTTCTCTATCCGAGAAAAGCAGCAGCATTACAATATTTGTCTTTACTACGTTAGTACGTAATATGCGACAAAGTAAAAATTCATATCCAAGCATTCTCATGATCATTGCGTTCATAAGCTATTGCATCATGTCCATGAATCCATGAATAGTATTTGTAATGCCACTGCTCAATAATAATTCCTAGCAAATTTATCAACTTTTTTAGTATGCCTCGTTTTTTCATAAGAGACGTTTAAAAAATGTGTGCAGTGAACGGAGATCATATTAAATTCACGCGCTTTGTAAAAAGTGTGAATTATGTTGTACATCAACATTTTGAGCATTAATTTCAGGATAATTAGATCCGGTATTAAAATTAATTATTCCGAATCTCATGTAATTAAATGTGGCGAACAGAATGTGAAATCATTTTTAAACCTGGTTTTTTTTTAAACGGGAAGAAAGTACATAGTCCCGTCGCACTGCACCAAAAACTTCCTACGGTACCGGTTATGATGTTTGTGGTGAAAATGGATTTATTTGTGGCTGGAATAGCACTTGATGAATAGATAAGACGCCGAAATGGATAATAGCAGTCAACATGGAAGCGGAATGAAGGTGTTTGATGTGAAGTGCGATGATTGATGAGCTAGAGTAGTTGGAACGTGAAACTCTTGATGACGTCGAATACGTGATGGTATGCCGAATTCTTAGGTTATCATTGATAATAACTAAGGCACAGGAGTTATGGCAAGTAAATTATGGTGGGGCCAGCTGTGGAAACCATTCGCCGCTGCGCGAGTTGTGTCAAAGAGGGTGGGAGGGAGATTCTCCTTTCGAGCTGCGCCGCACCTGCTCCTCCCCGTCCCGCCTCACCCCTTCCTGCCCTATATGAACTTAATTGCTTCGAGTCAAGGATTTAGCGCCGCCCCGCCGTCGCCGCTTCTTCTTCCTCTTCCCTCCACAGATAGCGTCAGATGCGCGGACTCGACAAAAATGATTATTAATTTCAGGTTTGTTATGGACTGGCGTATATGTAAATATACTTACGTATTATTTTCGACTGTCGAATTTCAGAGGTCTGTATTAACCGCTCAAATTGGTCAATAGTCCATTAATTGGACAAAACAACATTCTTTCTTCTCCCCTTTTACCAGTGATATACTGAAGTTCCTCTTAAGAAAATCGTTTCATCAATCTCAAATTATTGTACACGTAGGTATTCCGCGGCTCGAGCCATTTACTTCTAGAGCTGGTCCGGTGACGGCTGTCCGGTCCTGCAACGACGCGGCGTTCACCCGGAACAGCCTAGGAGTAAATCTCAAATATTGTTCTATTGAATGCTGCTTTAATTACTTTTTTACATCTCAAATTTTGTTGAGCCTCAAAGAACTATTTCCGGACACTTCCAGCGTACCGTAGAGTAACCCGTGAGAAGTGAATCGCGCGTGCGGGGACACCGCACACGAATGAACCAATTGGAGCGCCTCCGCTCCGCGCTGCGGAACCACAACGCGTCTTCTCTGCCATTTATTAAACGCCGGCGCACGGCTCGGTCTATGCACGCGGCCAGAGTCGGCCCGCTGTCTCGCTCGGGGCCTTCCCCGCTTGGAGTGGCTGTCACAAGCAATTTCCGAATTGAAACTCCCCCGCGTCTGCGCCTCCGCTCCTCGGCGTCTTGGGCGTCGGCCGTCGGCTCCCGCGTCCCTGCCGCGACTCACTGCAGCCACGTCGTCGAGTGGGCACCGCAGGTCGCCCCAACCCACTCTCTCACCAGGGGCTCACGAGATAAATGTTGGCAAAACTTCTATAGCCGGTGGAGTGGTCGAGATGGCACCTTTGTGAATGAAATATCGATAGGGGAAATGATATTGGAAGAAACAAGAAGAACGAGGAAGGCAGTTTTGGATGGGAAAACCATATTACATGCGGAAGTATGGAGGGCTAAAGGCCTCAAACAAAAGAGGACTCAATGAGAGGGACCAAGAGTTGTGGAGGGTGCAAAAGGCAATCTTCTAGGGAAAATGCACGGAATAAGAATAAGGAATAAGGAATAAGAAGAAGAGCGGAGGAGGAGGAAGAGGAGGAGGAGGAGGAGGAGATATTATTGGAGTTTGTGCGGAAAACAAGGATCCTGGCTTAGTAAAGGGAGTTCTTGTACCTGCAAAACCACCAGTCGAACCACGATTTGGCTAACAGTTCAGAAGCAAATATCACGGTACAATAACCATCGTTGTTCATTATCTATTACATGTTTATATCACAAAAGTATCATTATCTATCTTATCTTCATGCCGAGAGTTTGTAAACTGTAATTATAGGACTTTGCAGAATCTCTACCTCGCGTCCTCGCCCCCCCCCCCCCAAGTGTGCCTCTCCTTATCACATGTCCACCTCCCCGAATCGTTCCAGTATATGCCAATGTGGCGCGAATGTCAGCTGTTGTATAAGCCGTGCGCTGGCCCGTTAATCCTCGCCATATCCGTACGCCTGTTTTCTATTGCTTGAGAATCCAGGCTATTAGTGATTTTCATTCTCAAACGTTCCTTTTTGTGGTGAATTTTTGCCTGTGAATTTTGCCTTTGCCTGCGCGCACCTTGATTAGTTGTTAAAATTATGTTTTCATCTAGGCAGAGTGCACGATTAGGAGGAATTTCGCTGAGAAAAGTGGGATTCGTGGGGATTGTAAAAATGTAATAATTATTAATATTGTATCTGTTACGGGCAATTGTAACTTATAATGCACTCGATGCTTGGAAACTTAGATTACCACGAACTGTCTACACGACTGCTTTACTTGATATCGAGAAAGTTGAAACTATGCGTACGCGTATGGCCAAAATAGATTTTTCAGTTGCTTACCGCGTTATGGCTTTATAAACAAATAAGGCCAACATTAACGTAAAGCAAAAACAACTGGGACTCTAACATCACTGTATCATGAACTATTAGTGTCCTCGCGATATTATGAATTGTTTCTAGAAGAGTATGATCTGTATCTTGTAAGTTCTTAAATTCGTATAAAAAGAATGTAGTGCAAAGTGGCTCGTTTCAATTTCTCGGCAACTCGGTCTTTTTGTCGTCTCGGACCGACATTTTATATCAGTACGCCTAAAAGACTACACTTTCTCCATTAGTTGGCAATAAGTTATTTTCTATGTACGACGCGTCAACATCACGATACGCATCGCTTTTAATCACATACTTGTGACAGGATACAACTCTCTCTGTGTTCTATCTACATCTTCCCTTAGTTGATGGCGGCTCTACCATTTAAATTTCATTGGTCTATCGACTTACGGATCGGCTGTTGTGCTCGTCAGACCACATGCTCTATCGCCCACGGCCGAGTATTTTCCAGACCAGTTCCGTTGCTCAGTTACTTCTTTGTCACATCGTAGTTACTCATTGATTCATGATTACATAGGAAACCAGTATTTCTTTGCTGGTCATGCTATCTCTCCATTCATGGTACCCCAGAATAAACAATATTACTCTATCGGTTACTCATCAGCTCGATCCGGTGCTGTTCCATAGTTTCATTCTCCTCATCCGAGATACGTTTTTGTATTGCGTGTTGTGGGCTAAGGTGTTCGTTCAGAAAGTATATGACCTATGTTCTTAGAATAGTGGTTTAGCAATGCGGGGGCTTTGTCTCGTGGTGTATATACAATTTTATTTCGTCCTGTAGGGAAGAGGGCGAGAAGAGCAGGAGAATTTGTTGTTTCTCTAATATAAATACGACTATTGACAATCTGCGAGGTAATACAAGATCCGCTGAATTCAGGACAGGTGACCGAAAATAACTTAACAGAAGTTATTTTGACGAATGTACGCGAGCTCTTAACAAACCCTGAACTCTAAATTTCAATATATATTTGACAAACCTAGCTTCCTAGTCTCATCAGCCGCCTCACCATGAGTAAACGTCCATCATTATTCTGAGTCGCCCATATACTTCTGATACATCTTATTCAGCATCCCCTTTGATTGTTGCAGCTTCTGCCATTGTGAAATTTCACCGTTTATCGTGTCAATGTCGTATCTTCACGTTTGCGCCCGCCATTCTTGCGACACTACTGCTCGCCTTTGCAGATTGCTGCGTGTAAGTTGACAGCTTATTGATTGCACCATTGCTCATATCGTTCATTTATCCTCTCCATTGAGATCAGAGTCTCACAGAATCTTATTGGACCATTCTTCTCATGCAGGCGTTAATGTTTCTCCTATCGGGTATACAGAGTTCGTATATATAAATATTGTTATACATATACTTCTTAAGAGTGTGTTTACATGTAGGGGTTCTTAAAATATTGTCGTTTTTTGACCTCTAATGTCACATGGGATATTTTCAGAATTACACGTAAGTTACAGTTGTGATAGTTGACGTACTTTCATTGCTAGGTGCAAAGTATCCTTTGCATCTGATGTTTGGTGATAGATTTTTATGCTCTGTGAATCGTGTAACGTACTTAAAATCCTTACTTTGCACGAATGAGCCTGTAGGGATCGAAATATGAATAGTAATTTTTATCTTATACTTTTACGAGTAATTAAGACTTGGGCCAATTCAGGCCTGCTCTTACGTCTGACTCCACGCAAATTTTTAACTACGTTTCTTTTTCACCCACTAGCGAAAAAGAGTAGTTCGTAGCGTGACTAAATAGCGATTTGAGATTGAGTCAGTAAGCGTCTATTTATATAGTGGTGGGATTTAATTACTCCTGCTCAAGTAAATTCTAATAATCATGTAAGCTCTCGTGATCACTCTTATCATTCCCCTTTCTCCGAGGTGAAGGCGTAACAATTATGATATATTTGTTTTCTGCCTCTTTAAAAAATTTTACCTTTTTTTTTTGCGAATTCTATTTGAAATATAACTCCCCGAAATTCGTGGATATATAAAATCATGTGTCCACGAATACCTTGTTATAACTGTTTATATCATACACTATTTATTTATTCCAAATTCGCCCGTGAATATAGCCACCAACTGCCAGTAATTTAACTTTTGTTGATAGCTTTCATCTGTTATGAATTTTTTTTCACTACAGGTTTGATATTGCTTTAAAAAGTTGGTTGTCTCCTACCACCACTACTGTGCCCTACATAGTTTAGAAAATTTTAATATGTGTGCATTTCACAGTTTGTGGACAATATTTTCGATGAAACTAGAATTTTCATTGTTATTGTCAAATGTTAAATACTACTCTCTTTGGTTTTTTACTGTCAACTAATTTTATTCTGACGCGCACGCACATCGCACGTAATTACAGATCGTCATTTTTCTCCTGAATTCCCGCCTCTTCACCGATTCACTCCGTCGAAACTCACCTTTATCGGAAGACGTTATATTCTCCATTCATATAGAGTATTTTAGTTTCACTTTTGTGTGGAGCGTGACCTCGCGTAGATTAAAATTTATCGGTGTAGTTTTACCAAGTATTACGGCGTTGAGTAGCCCTGATCAAACCGCTCACTCCATGACACTCGTGCGTTCGCCTGCGCTGATTTTTGAGCGATGCAACGCCTAGGCTCCCACTGATTGGAATCTTCTGAACCATGAGAGAATGTGATGGGATGTGTAATTCTCAAATAAGAATAAAGAAAAAAGGGGGAAATATAGTGTTCTACTAATTTCTTATCATAGTGTATCAGTATGCGCATTTGCATGTTTATGGAAATTTTGTCTAAGTATTAAATAAATATTTTATCATATGTGAATTTATCAAAAATTTTTTGGTATTACGTTTTTGCTACTTTGGGCAATTTTGAATTTTCTGAGAAAGGCATATAAGTTTTACAGCGATGTTCTTCCCTGTCCATCACTCAGGTTGCTTTTATACCTTTATATTCCTTATGTATCAATGCGAACCTCTTGGCACAGTAGCACAATGCTTACCATCAGATATATCTGGAATGCACTATCTCTATTGCATTCGCTATGACGTTATAATCTCGCCTGCGACTATTACTGGAACCCAGTTTGTATTTGCGTGGTTGTTATCCTCTTTATCTCGCATCTCTGCTCTTCTACCTCCTTTGTAAGACTCAAATGTGAATGGGGCGGTCTCATTCCTCACGTGCTTGGCCAGTATCGCGCGCTCCCTATTGTATGTACACGCATGTTTCAGGAGTTTCTAAGGGAGAAGATGACATCACCAGTATTTCTGAGATAAATACACGAACGTATTGGTTTACTTCCAGATTTTTATTTCTGATCACATGTTTGTTTAGTATTGGGATCCCGGCCTCGGTCGCCTCGTGATGGTCACCCAGAGCCCCACCTTTCGGTTCGCCATCCCTATATCATCAACAAAATCGATGAGGTGTCGCGGTCCCTCTAACCACAAATCTCTTTTATTAGGTGCAATCTTCGTGACGTGCGGCCATCCGTACGCCATCGAGACCTGCAGTTATTTCCAGTAATGCTCTTTTGGGGATAAGAGTACACCAGGACTTACTCTGATCAATAAGTTCTAGATTATACGCAATCACAAATAATAAAAACTCAAAACACCATTACAGTTTGTTGCGTTCACTCTAGAAAAATTAATAAATGAACTATCTTTTATTATTGTGATGCGTAAATTTATGTGCACGTGTTATTATTGTGCTTATATAATGCACTAATGGCACTTTCTTGTTCAAGATGATATAATTGTTCTTGTGAAATGTCGTGCTCGCGAACTTACAAGAATCGACTTCTTGGTAAGTGTGCGACCCAAACACGTGGAACTTTGTATTAAGATAATTTTGTAAATATTGCAAATATGATGGAATCCTTATCCATCCCTAAGACGGAATATGATAATCCTATGGCCTTTGGATCTGTATCCGCTTTATAATCCCCGTTTGTTACACTGACATTTTATGCACGAGACGGTAATGGGTTGTGTCCCAAATCTGCCACTGATTCTCCCCACCCGCTACTCCCTGAAAACAACATCCTTGACAGCGAGCTGCAGTGAGAGCGTGATGGTATGGCTTTTCTGTGGCAGCCGTTTTCTCTCTCTCTCTGATGTATGTGCTCATGTCTTCCTAGTAAGGTTTGCTCTCAGACGAACATAAATGACAGCCATTGTCAGATATTACGAGCCAGCTTTGGTTTTCATGCCAATTATCATTTCTACGCCTTGCTAAATGTCGGTGAAAAGTCTTCCGTGTAAGAGATCATTGTGTCTCGACCTTTGCTTGGCATTTAAAAACGGCCTCGTATCTCGTTGAGTTTTATTGCTCCAATCTCAATGTTGCTTTAACTCTTGGTGAGATTCAGAGGAAAATCGTCGTGTAGGTATAAATCTATCGAAGTAGGTCAGAAGTTAACATTTATTATCTATCGCATCTCTTACGAGCCCTGCTGTTTTCAGTTCCTTCTTGCTTGCGATGTGCCTCCTCGTCTCACCATGCCTGTTTCTTATTTAAACTAACCAGATTTACTTTTTATAAACTGTTTCACTCGTAGACTGGTTCTGTAGCGAGAATATTTAGTGGCAAAAAAAGGAATGTTAAGTTATGTCCGGTTACATAATATGTACGCACCATTTAGCCTTTCCTTGCCTTGTGCTTCGGATTGAAGCCTGATTGATCTGCGCTCATCTAAGGGAAGTTTGTGCTTGAAAATGCGAAGCCCTAAAGCAGGTTTTCGTGCGGGTTTCCTATTTCCCTAAACTTTTATTCAATCATCGTCCGTCATCGTCCATCTCCTCATCAAAGTACTGTTAATTCTCTTATGGAAGCCTTATGGACCTCAATGACATTTGCAGCTGAAAGACCCCAGAACCCCAACTGAAATAAAGAAAAAAATAAAATAAATTAAAATTATCTACCGTTACTGGACTGTATCTATTAAGATGATTGACGAGGAGGTATGTACCGCTCAACACGCAGTTATATTATATACATCATATTTTGATACATGCAATGAACATGATAATTCGGGGAAATCATAAAATTATTTAAATGTTGAAAAAGTGTGAAGACACAAACCAGAATTAAGTAGGCTTAAAGAGATTGCACGGGAAAAAGTTATGACGTCCTGAATAAAAGATAAATCACTTTTCTTCATGATGCCTAAAGTAAATGCTCGGAGAGAAGTATCCATCTACTTCTTATGAAGAGTAGTCTTGGCTGACTGTCTGCCTGCAACACTTTTTCCTTCGCCTCAAGTGTCTTCGGTTGTTAGCCATCCTGTTTTTATTTCGGGAGGAGACTAAATGTGGAGACAGCGCCGTATTTCGAAAGCTCATCCGCGTTGTTTGAAGCCTTTTGCACCGTCTGTGCTAATATAAGGCTGCCTCTCTCTCTCTTCCAATCCCACCCGCCCCCACTCTCCCTCGAGGATACAAATAAAACTGACTCTGTCCCCCCGCCCGCCGGAGAGTCACGCGAATTAGTTTTGCGAGAATGTGCCTATCTATTATTTAAGAAAGACTGAGAGAAAAACTTAATTTTACCCGGAAATTCATTCCACCTGATCTTGTTAGAAGTTCAGCTGGTCAAGAGCCAGAACAAATCGTTCTACGGGGACGTGGTATTTTATGTTAACATTCTTCGCATATTTTTGAGTGCAGCTTTCGGGATGAGTTTAACAGAGAGCCTAGAGAGAGCGTTGGTAATGCTCTCCATGTTTTTGGGCGAATATTTGTTTGCGCGCTTATTTTTAAAGAAAAGATGATGTGATAAATATATATTCGTGTATGAATATTACCCCAATTTTTGTATAGAAAAGAGCGGCACAATCACAAATAGGAAACATCGACCAAGCGAGATAGAGTAATATTTCTATTTTTGTCATTATGAAAACATGTTCATCGTTTGCGTTAGAAAGAAACAATAATTATATCCCCAAATTGCCCGAGTTTGTGTAGAAAAAAGTGATGGTTAAGTTATATAGAGAGAAAACTTCTACTCACGCGGAGATATATTTGGTCATTCTTCCGAAAATATTTTTAAAATATAAGGAACCACAAATCTGGAGATCAGCCAAGAGCAACGACAATGAAAATGTAGTGTAAATCATCTTTCTTATTATGATTCGCTTTTTGTATTACTTTCTTCATTGATATAAATTCATGCGATTTCGTGTAATGTAAAGAGTAGTTTGTGTTGCATGTGTATCAATCTCTTGATTAATATGATATGTTTTAATATGTTATTCGCGGACCCAATTCGCAAGTCCTTATTACAATCTTCCTTCAGTGAATTAAACAAATAAATAGTCAACTTATCAAATTCATTAATAAACGTCGGTTCAGAACCCATTTTTCTTGTCTTACTAGAGGATTAATTCTGTTTACCCATACGTATCTTGTTTTCATGTGCTTTGCTAGGATTCTCAAATTGTTTGCCTTTCAAAATTACTTTATTAAATATAAGATTTGAATAAAATACAGAAATTGTGTATTACCCTAATGCAGACACCAATGTTGTTGTTCCTCAGCCTTTTGCAAGGGAACCTTTTTGAAAAAGGGTCATACTTAAAGTGTGAGGCTGGGAAGGTTTTCTAATAAAAGTTCATGTCCGGCTGACGCATTCAAACTTCTGTGAAAAATAAAAAAAAAGTGACGCTATGTCCCTTTTCAATTTATCCCCCTTATTTCAATTCATCTCTCCCAACTTTCGCTTCAACTGCCCTACTACTACTCCCGTTGATGCTCTCCAGCTTCACTTTTCATTATATTCCTCTCCCCATATGATACTTCTCTAACTTTCTGGCATTTCTCATCTTTTTTAAATACCAGTGAAGGTCTCAGAATCGAGTACCTCAATAAAATTCCGACTAACGCGACTTTACATTCTCTTACATATTTGTCTTACTTTATTCATTCTATCCACCCTCAAATTGAATTTATTTCTTCTCGTTTTGTTTCAAATCCATTCGACCCCCTCTCCATTCCTCTCCTCTCATTTTCCCTTCTATTCCCTTTGTTCAACATCTTTATCTTACCCTTATAGCCTTAGTTTTCTCACCCCTGCCCTCTCTTAACACTCGTCTCTCTTTCTCTCTCCTGCTTGTCATTACTTTCACGATTATCTTCTCACACTATTCTTCCCTTTTAGTCATACTGTCCTATTAATTCGCTTCCTACCCCCAATTATATTCTTCTTTCTACAATGGCTTCCTCGAGACGCCTCCCTCCCTTTTCTGTTCCATATTTCTGTCTATATTTCCTTTCTGACGTCTCCCTGTAACAAATATCGACTGCTTCTCCATTTTTCCTCCGTTTGCCGTCCGTTTCCTCGAGCGCCTCCCCGTCCGCTGTGCTGTTCGGGCTGAAGAGCGCGTTCGCACCGCCGGTGCCTACTCAGTATTGCTCACGGAGGGTGGAGGCGCGGCGCAGGGCGGTTAGGGTAGTGCGGGTTTGGTATGAGAGCGAAGGGAATGGAGGTGCGTCCGCTGCCCCCTGCTCGTAATAAATTGCGTACGGAATTTACTCGGTGTCCGGCATGCGCCACCGCCGCGCATTGCCTTCATTGGGCCAGGGCACGAGGCCACAGGCGGCGCGGGCGGGCCCGGATGGGGGACAGTGTGTGGCGAATAGTCGAGATGGCAATGCGGTAGCCACAAGGCCGCCATATACCCTATTGCAAGCAAACGAAACGCCCCCGACTCACCACGTCTGCTACAACTACGGAACTAAGCACCCGGCAGTGGAGGCGGTGATTTCCTTCTCGACGGAAGAGAGTGGAATCTAAGTACTTCACCAAAGTATACAATCAGGTTTTGATCACGTTATATATACTATATTAAAATTCATTCACTAACAAAAACTTGATAGGCAATTCCGAAAAAAAGCAAAACATACTTATATCTCCGTGTTCTCTACCACTTATCATCTTGTATCAATCCTCATTAATGCCTGCCAATCCTCTCGAACAGGCAACATCAATTCTGACACCTACTTCCACACTGTTGACGGGAATAGATCGTCAATACACACCCTACGCCCTCGTTTATCACAGACTGCCATACCGACTCTGTTCTTTGCCATTGGAAGAAAAAATTCGCGAACGCCTCCCTCGGGTTATCGTAAGGCAAATATTCTGCCATCGCCTTTCTGTGGCAATTAGACTCTAGTATTTACACAGGCTCGTAAGTTGGCAGATCGCCAACGATCATGCCATATCGCGCATTAACTTGAAAAAATTGTATAATAAGTATCCATCGCCGGTAGCTAACCTTAACATTGCTATCTGAACGGATCAACGCTTATTCCGAGTATTCTATTCAGACGGTGCAACAAATATAAAAAAAATGAGGCAAATTCATTATACATACCGTATGTGCGCGGTAAAGTTGCACCCGACTACTACCCCCCACGGACACCGCGCACAAGCAGTAGACGATCGTCGCTGCATCCATAGCACACATAACTGTGTTATTAGATTGTAAAACGAGCGAGGCATCTCAAATTTGAAAGATGAGAGAAAACCTGAGGACCAAGCCCGCCCCTTATTAACGCAAGGAGGGCTCCAGGTTAACTATTCTCTGCTATATACCGAAGAATAAGCACAGCAAAGCAATATATACCAAATAATCTGACTGTGGAGCTCATAACGACCTCACGTAACAGGTAAAATAAAGCGAGGACATGAGAAAAGTAAAAAACAGTCTAAAAGTCAAAGAAGTCCAAAACGGAATATGCTTCTACTTAGAGAACTACCGAGTAAAACGATAGAGAGAAAAAGCTATTCAAGAGCACTCTGAGAGCCGTAAAAACATGCTTGGCTAAGAAATTAGATAGCTGAAAGCCGAGCGGAGTTTGCTTATATATATGCGACAGCCTATTATAAACGCAGAGAGAAACAATTTATGAAATAGTTTCAAAAAAAGCTATAAAGAAGTCCGGTAGAGGTTCTCTATAAAAGCTCTAACGGTACGGCAACAAAAGTGTTCGTAGCGATTCTCACTCCGCATCATTGTCGAGGTTTCAATCGAGCTATATACGCATCATGTTCCATAGAACCACTAGAATGAGGCTGAATCAGAGTGAAATAAGCAGACTAGCTCAATAAAATAGCGATTCCTAGCAATTTATCGATAACTTTTTTAGTTATGCCTCGTTTATTTCATATAGAGCACGTTATACATAAAATCGTCAGAGATGAACGAGAATCATAATCTAACACACACCGGCCACATACTTACCTAAAAAGTAGTGAAATATAATTGTCGTATGCTCAAACTCAAACCATTCATTAGCAGCAATTAATTATCAGGACCTAAGTGTATACCCAGTATAAAATCATGGTATTCCGCGAAATCATCTACTGATAATCCACTGTTGGCCGAACCAAAGAAGTTGTTCGTTCAATTGTTTTAAAATACTCCTAGAGTTATGTCTTTTCTTACATCCGCGGAAAGAAGTGAAGCATAAGATCCGCTCCGAGACAACATAGGCACACCAGAGAAGAACGCTTACCTTAACCCAAGTCAAAAAGGTACCGGTTATGGATGGTTTAGGTGTTAGTGGATGCGATAACATGGAGATGCTTTTACTTCGGGGCTGGCCTGCATAGCTCCCACTTGCCTCGCCACGCCACCCCTCCCCCATAGACCCACCCGAACCATCCGCCTCATTGGCCACATGCTGCCAAACCCAATCTGGCCCAGACATCGAGGGTGCGCTTTGTAGCTCGTTGCGTCTGAGGTCCAGCCTCTCACCCCGCGACTCGACGGTCGTGCGAGTCATCTCAGCACTAGCAGGTCAGTTCGGAACCGCTGCATCGAACGACTACTTGATGACGTCGAATTACGTGCAATGGTTTATGCCGGCGTATTTCTCGTAGGGTTGTGCATTGAATAGATCAAACACTCAGGCACAGCCAGGCGGAGCTCAGCGTATGAGGGCGGGCGCTAGGGGAGCCAAGAATTAAATGTACGTCTGGAGGCCAGCTCTCGGAGCAACATTCGCCGCTGCGCGAGTTGTGTCAAGAGAGGGGGGAGGGAGATTCCTCGCTTATCGAGCTTGGCGCGCACTGCTCCTCCCCGTCCCGCGCCTCACCCCTTCCTGCCCCTATGTATGAACTTATTGCTTCGAGTCAAGGATTTAGCGCCGCCCCGTCGCGCTTCTTCTCCTCTTCCTCCCAGATAGCGTCACTCGCGCGCGACTCGCTGCGGCCGCCCCGCCCGCCCCCCCCTGCGCGCGCCGTCTAACCGTTCTCTCACCATTCGC
>BOPP01000021.1:7103064-7194237 GCA_017312745.1 Gryllus bimaculatus
CCGCGGAAGCCTACGCTCTCACTTGGTAAAATAAGATTTTTCAAAGGAAGGGCTGTGCGAAAGTGGCGCATGGCAGGCGCTCGAAAAACTACACGTGCTCAGTTCTCAATGAAAGGCGAATGTGAAGCTGTTTGATTCGGAATGGGTTCCATCAATTAAATACTTACCTGCGGCTGCAGCATAATTTGAATCCGTCGCTTTTCTTGGTGTAAAAAATGCAGTAAAATAGTGACGCAAGAGCAAAATTTACATTTTTTCAACTTTCAAGTATATTTTCAATTCTGAAGGTTAACTAGCATTACAATGAAAAACTATTAGTGCTAAAATAGCACGTTCTTTCTTGCCCGTATTTTCGCGGGGAAAAAACTCAAATTTTCGAAAAAAATGTACGAGACCTTATTTTAAAAACTATCTGTAAGAAACAGATTTCATTATAGGGAAATTGTTATCTTTAATATTTTAGTTGTAGAAAAACTCCAAAAAATGTGAATTTTTGCAAAAACCAAAGTTATTAACAAACAACCGCCTCTTAAAATTCCTTTACACTATTCAAGAAAAAGTTTAATCAAAACCAATCAAGACATTTTTTTGCAAAATTTTGAAAGTGTTCCAGGGACTTTATCCCTGTATAAAGTATCCCCCAAAATTACATTATTGGGTTCAATTTCAAGGACCTCGACAACAGCCATATCGATTGGGTAATATCAATGTTAGAAAAAAATGGCTGAAAAGTTTAGGTGATAGCGTTGTTCAAACACGGACGAACGGACGTTTCGCCGATTTTTCAATGTCAAGGACCCACAAAATATGGATTCTGGCTACATCCGCTTTAGAGAAATTTGCTTCTAAATTTAGCTACTGTATTTATCCACTTTTAGAGCCCCACTTTTATCCACTTACTAGAGCCCTGTAATAAAAGATTTCCTGCCGAAAATTCGCCGTTTTTTCGTTCAGCATTACATAATATACTCCGTAGCGAGAAAGCAATTTCATTTTGTTGCTGCGTAAGTGTACTTTACGTTACAGTAGGTTTCGGGTCCAACTACGTCCAGATAAGAAAACTTTGTTTCATTGTAGACCATGGCGCTCATCCACTAGTCACCCACCGTAAACTGCTTCCGGTTGCGCACAAGAATGGAGACATCGAAGCTGAGCTTATGTCATTTCTGAAGGATACGGTACTTTTACTAGAACGAGAATAACGAACGGAGAAATGTCTTAAAGATATTTTGAAAGTGTCTTATGGCTTTTGAAGTAGGTGGAAAAAATGCTACTCTATTCATTACAAATTCTCTCGACGACTAGATGCTGGAATTTTCTGGAAATATAATGCACAGAAATGGTACTTGTAGAATGTTTGAAACTTGTGTACGCGTTGAGACGGTGATTGTAAACGTCCGGACAAATAGATACTGCCAACATGAGAAGATCACTAACTCCACTAGATAAAAAATATAATAAGTCATAGTTATAAGAAACTATGACTTTCTCTAATCCCATTTAAAGCGCAAGAAGCTTTGGTATTTATGGTAGAAAATAGCATTGCAAAGCGAGAATATGATAGAAGTGAGCAAGAAGACAATATGATAGAAGTGAAACTGAAATTGTAATACATAGTCCCTACAAATAATAATAATGTGGATAATGATGAGACAGAATAATTAAACAGGCAGAAAGAAATTACGAGATTTCTTGAAATATGGTCCTTCCAGTGACCAACGGAAAATGGTTTCTGGGGTTAATGTAATCATGAAAACATTGTAAGACGATTTTTTTATGCTAAAAAATGAACATATGTTTCAGGCATTGACAAAGTTATCATTTTCTCATTCTTGGAATAACATCATAATATATTTTGATTAAGCAATAGACTGAAGCATTCAATAAATACGCCGTAAGTATTACAAAAGTGCAGCCCATGCAATTACAGGCCTTTCTCAATTCAGACAATTTTCATTTACGGCGAAATATTATTGAACGCGCTATATTTTCAGTTGAACAAGTATCCTATGAATTTTAAGAAAAAAGAAAAATATTTGAGAAGATACAGATTGGCGTACTAGAAAATTTCCCTGAAAATATTACTTAACATTTCGTATACCAGTGACAAGTAACAAAAGAAGATATCGTCTTTTTCTTGAACAGTGTTAAGATTATTTAAGAACCTATATTTTATTTATAAGACTTATAAAATCATTTAAGAAGCCACACATTGGAATTTTAAGGATTCAAGGGATTATTCGGAATGTGTTCATCAAAATATTCTGACTCTCAACACATTTGAAAAATTAAATTACTCATTGACGTACGGAATTGTAGTGTACTGTAGGTAGTGAATTTTGATTATCCGTAATCAATAATCTAGTTACTGAGAACTTGTTTCGTTCACAGGGAATATTTTGTTAATTTTTATTTAGCATTATTAGGTAATAAACACAAACGGGTAAAAATGAAGTATATTTATTGTGAATCAGTTTCTGAATCCTAACATTCCAATACCTTCCCCTAAAACATTTAAAACAAGATGTTTAAGCCAATTCCGCCAGGATTCGCCAGTTAGCCCACTGTGCGATGGCAGGATTTTCGATAATAGCTAGGTCGAATACACTTGCTGACTGGAGAAGAATTCTAGAGGCCGGCTGCTCTGATCGGTATTAAATTTCCGTGGTTTCTCTGATCATCACCAGGCGAATGCCGGTGTATTTCCCTAACAAACGGGTCACGGACCGAGTGCGATCTTTCCTTCCTCTTCTTTGTCCTATCCTCACTCCTTACTTTCACACATTGCCTCTTATACTTACATGCACTAGTCTACCACATATGCCGGGAGACCAGTCGGCAGCTTAGAGCGTCTTCCGGCTTGGGCGGTGCCCCGCTGGTGGGAGGTACTTGGTTCGGGGAAACCCCATTAGCCGACGGTAGGTCGGCGCCGGGTCTCACCATCCAGCGGGGGAAGATTACCGCTACTTCCCGCGATAACAACGTGCATCACACTTACGGAAATAATTACCTTAGCAGTTGACGCGCTCGAAATAATCGATCAATCAAAAATCAAATCTCGTCGGTGATGAGTCAATCTCGCTGACCCAGGAAGTCGCCGGGTCGTGGAGAGATAGCTGCCTTCGCAACGCTGAGAACGTATTGGCGATGGGTCTCTCGCGAACAGACAAAGAACATCTGTTCCGAGAAATTCAATGAATATATAACGCAATACCACCTGTCACCCCGGACCTAAAGTCAAATATGACTCGTGCGAGCAGGCTCATGTTGATGAGTTTGGCGACCGACAAACAGTACAACATGCCCGATACGATTGCTGATATCTAAGGAGAACAATAGTGCACGTAGGAAGGAAACGTTCTATCAGTATAAACGATATCACCAAGGGTTACTGGCTAGGAGAATATTGAAATACATCTTTCGCTAGCGCGTTCTCGATGCAAAGGTTTTTCATGTGTCACAGTGTCGTGTATCCCTTTCACTTTCTCGCCCTTACGAATGTAAGAAGAGAGTATTGTAATCGTGCGGCGGAAAACGGCGAATTTTCGTCAGACATACTCATATTCTCGGACCTGGGAACGAAAAATGGGATAAACCCTGCTTCTATATATAGTAAATTACTTCCTCTAACACGTGGTGTAGTCAGAAGGCACGTTTTGTGGCTCCTTGATACCGAAAAATCGATTGACGGCAAAACATCAGTCAGTCCGTCTGCGCTACCGCCTAAACCGTTCATCCGATTTTCCCAAAAATTCATATTCCCCTATCAATATGAACAAACACAAGGCTTTGGGAGCTTCAAACTGATATTTTTGTTTTGAGACTACAAGAAGCCTCAAAACCGTTTTAAAAATTTTCTCAAAAAAGGCTAATTTTTTTATTAAACTTTATCTTGGGAGAGAGAAAATAACGCTTAAGAAAATAGTGCATGTCTCATCTTCGTTAAAATCTCTGATTTTTAGAAAATTGTAAAAGTGCAATTTTGTTTCGGCGTCTTCATACAACTACAATATTGAAGTCTGAGGAATTTTTCTCAGTGTAATTCCTTCTCTTAAGGCAGATCTTGAAATAAGGCCATGTTCAATCATCCACTTGCAGGCAAGATAGTTCACATGATCGATTTAGGCGCAGCTCTCTACTTGATCGATTTGCTTGGTATCATCCTATTGATTAACTTTCGCTCAGGTCCTTCACTTTTGACCAGCTATATTTCATCGACTTGAACGTCTTACGTATAGATCCTACTCTTTATTGACTTGCTTGAAATCCCAGATTTATCACCTAATCGACTTCCTTTAGAACCTCCACTCGATCGACTTGCTTGTTTAGATGAACTTGCTTTTAAAATGTCCCGTATTTCACTGAAAATTATGCAAAAATTAATCATACTTTTGAAAACCTATATAACATTAATCAATAAACAAATGGGATGAACACATTTAATTTGTAGAAAAAAACTCAATCTTCAGAAATGTAGTTGAACCAACGGGTACAAAGAATTTGAAACGTTTCAAATTTTCAAAAATTCCGCGGTAACAGTTAAAATCGTAACTGGGCCATCTTTGTAAGCGCATTTCACTCTATTCTAGAAAATATAGTAAAATATTAGTGAAACGTTCTAGCAAAAAATATAGTATTTTTTTAAGAAAATTTTCTGAATGTCGTTGGGACTTTCTTTATTGAACTCCCAAACATTTCCACCGCGTAAGATCAACTTACTACAGCACATACTTTTCGCATTATATGCAACTTCACAATTTTTGAAAATTTAAAGATTTGACTTGCGGACTTGCACCATTTTTAAAAGCTTGTTTCGCTCTACCCAAAAAACGATTTTAATAAATTGCAGTCGTCTTTGAAAAAATATTGTTTTTAAAATTGCTAATATTTCACTCAAACTTGCACGAAAACTACTAATATTTTCAAAAAATACTAATTAAAGATCTAATTGTTGAGAACAAATTTCATTTGAAAGAAAAAAAATATTTTCAATATTACAATTGTAGGAGACGTCGAATTTTTTTAAAAAAATTTATACTTTCGAAAATTTAATTCAATTCAAATTAACAATTTTCATTTTTTAGGTTTCCGAAAAAACGGAGAATTCAAGAAAATCGGGCCAAGCCATTTCTTTTATTTTTCCGATACAAAAACTAATCAAAAGATTTGAAGTAATTTTTAAGATAATAATTGGAAATGATGCTTGATTTAAAATACCCCCTAAACATTAAAATATGCGTTTTATCTTCGAGAAGCCGTGACATCAATCAGATAGATAGAGTAATACTGAATTTGGTAACTATCGTGCTTACGCTTTAGTCGCTAACGCTGTTGCGCAGACAGTCGGAGAGACGTTTTACCGCAATTGTTTTAGTTTCAAAGACCCAGAAAGCGTACTAGATTCTGATTACACAATGTTTAAGAGAAAATAAGGGACAGTAATTATCTTAATTTTCGACATCAATTTACAATATGAGTGTTTAGCCGAAAAATAGCTATTTTCGCTGCAGCATTACATAACTTCCTCTGTACTACGTATGGATATGCCGGAAAGTAAAGTCTACAACATAGACTTATTTGGATTGCAGCGTTTCTATTTTCCGAATAAAGGGGAATAGTACTACAAAACAACCACTGCGAGAGAAATCTTGAACGCACAGTATCCAATGAAGTTTAAATCTAATAATTTGTTTAAGTTACCACTTGAAATACATATGGCGTGACACGTACGGCGTGAGTCTTGGCCCATGAACTCACGCGACAGACATTCCAATTCCGCGCGCGGCAGAGAGGTTAATTAACGGCAGCAGAGATAGTACCAAGCAAGTGGTTGATTGACGGCAACAGAGATAGCGCTTCACAGAGCGATCGATGTGCGAAGCAAGAGATCGAGCCGGCAGAGGGACCTATTGTGTGAGGATCTCGGTGATGAGCGGGGCCAGAGAGGAATTAGTATTTTCACCAGAGAAAAGGAAGCAGGGTGGCAGCTGAGCGGTATCAGAGGTGAGCCCATTAAGTCAATTGCTGGAGAATACATCGAGTTAAATTGCTTATTGACGACACATTTGTGGATAGTTAATATTACCGTAGCAACGAGCAAGGAAGATATCACAATTTTAGAAAATATTCATGTGAAGTGGCGAGAGTTGTACACGAATGTTATTCTTATTTGTTGGAGCTTACTTGTAGAACAGATTTTCGTTAAGACAGCATATGCCGTTGTTTATTTAGCTACCATTAATTGAATTAAATTTGTATCGTAGGGAAAATTTCCACAATCGTTTAGAAATTGCGCAAATTGTCGTACAATCCATAGAGGAATTCTGCATAAAAGTTGCACAAGGTAGTTCTAGTACCGTGAAAACTTTAAAAACGGGTAAATGAGTATAAACCACATTTGAAAATAGGAAGAGTAATCAAATCAAGTGCAGGAACGTTTAGAAATTGACATTAATGTAAATATTCTTGATTAATGAAACTTTTTTTCGTAGTTACGCCTGGCAACATAAGTTCGTGGTGAGCCTATTTCCGACGTGGTCGCTGAAAGTGAAACGGTTTGCGTCTCTTTAATTTCAAGAAGTACATCTCCGTGCATGTGAGGGTGGGGAAACTGAAATATGTGCTCTTGATCACAAGAAGAACAGGTTACAACGCGATCTCATTTCAGTTATAAAACGAATCCAAGTAATGCTTTTGAAATACAGTCACTGAGTGACTGTAGAAGTACTTAATTACAGGACAGATATCCCATATTTTATTATTCTTTCAAGATATCGCAAGTGAAACACTTGATTCATTAATTCAATCTCGAAACTTGATCTACATTAGCCGCCATGTTCATATATTTGAAATCGTCAAAAGAACGTTATATATTTAAAATTCTTGCCATGGCAACCGATTTCTATGAAGTTCACCGGCCAGTTAAGCGTTTGAAGACGCAAAAATGCAAATTTTCGTTAATATTTACTGTGATACCACGTATCTGTCGTTGACTGCGGAACACCCATTATTTCGGTCTTTCAGCCCGCGGCAGGCATAAGACTCGCAAAAAATGAACTTACTTTCAGAATGGGTTGGAATCATCACTTTCCCCACACCACTTGGGATACTAAGCGAGAGCAGGAATTTTCATTAATACGCGAAACTTTAATTTTACAAATATATTTATTGTAATAACTATCAGTTCTGTCACAAAGTGACTGTTTAGACGTTCCCTAGCGCAAATTACAAGGAACTACTGTTATCTGTCATTACTTCTTTTGCAAATTAAGGAAGAAATCTTCGATTGTGCATTACCCTTGTATTTAAATTGACAGTGGAAGAATTATTTCCTCCTCCGAATGCGCGGTGCCGCCAGCACTGTTTAGCTTGTTTCTATACTGCCTCAGTCTATTGTCGGACGGCACAGTTCCTCGGCACCCGTCACTCTGCGGTCTCACACATCCGTAAACTCTTACTGGCTCCAGCATCAATTGATGTCACTGTACTGCCTCTGACCGGGAGATCCAGTTTACTACATTCGATCTCGCCATCCAACGGGGAAAGATCACTGCCAACTCCTATAGTAAAACATGCACTACATTTACTGTACCGAGACCTTAGCAGTTGAAGCACCCAGAATCACTAAGCAATCAATCGGTAGAATCCATAAGCTCGGGATTGTTCTATGTTCATTAGATACCCGATAAACGCGCACTAGGCTCGTTGAGGGTCCAAGACACGTCGTAGCGTCGCGACGTGAGCCAGAGCTAATGACTAGAAACCTGCACTGGGCCTAGATCCTCGCGAGCACCATTTCACGGGCCCGCCAGCGAGCGTCTCTCGGGTTATCGCGTTTCTGTCAGCGTACACGTGCCCTCTACGCGAGGAGCTTAAGTTCGGAAGTTGCAACCTTTATACGAAGAGCTAAAGTGAGTGATTGTCGCCTTACTACATGAGTAGTAAAGAAAAAGTATAGTAATCTTGCTGCGAAAATCTGCGATTTTTCAACAGAAAACTTACTGTCGGGCCTTGTTAACAAAAACGTGGAAATATCTTATTCCTATATGTAGTAAACTTCTTTCTCTAACACGTTGTAGTTGTGTATTTGAGAGAACATTCATAGTTGAACCTTTTAACTGTCGAACACGGACAATCACTTTTAATTTGAGACGTCAAAACGTCTGTCTGTTCGTTTCTCTTTGTTCAACTCTAGCGCCTACACTGTTACTTTTATTTATTTACGTCGAAAAACAGTTAAAAAATGTGTGTGACGTGACTGTTCAGACGATTTGCTTCAAAATAGATATTCTCCGATAAATCTGAACGAACTAGAGACCCTGCGAATTTGAAAAGGATATTTTTATTTGGAGGAAGGTACTTTACATGATGCCTCAACAATATTTTCAACATTTTTTCAAAAATGTCTCCCAACTTTTTGATTACACCTTGTCGGATAGCATAGAGAATGCTTAAAAATGACGCCGATCTCGTTTTCGTTGAACTCTCTGGATTTTTTAAAATAACAGAATTTCATTTTTGTCGATGTGTTCCTACAACTACAATATTGAAGATACAACTTTTTTATATCTTGACTGAAATCTGTTGATCAAAGACATATTTTGAAATAAGGTCATGTACAATGTTTCAAAAATCTGAGTAATTCTCTCGTAGTCCTGCATGAAATAAGGAAATGTTTAAACAATTATATTTTCAAAAAAGGGTCAAATTTTTTCTATGAATATTGTCCTCATATGTATCGATGAATAGTAAAAAGTTGTACTGGTCTCCTTTTTGACAACATATCTCACTGTGTGTAAGCGACATCTAGTTCTAAAGAAATAATCAGCTTGTAATGCTGTTTGTTAATAACTTATTCTATAAATTTGAACGGTAAAATTTGCTATAATTGCCCTGATATATCTGTCTCTGAGTGTAGATGTCCTTACGATGCGCATACAGATAGTAAGTTTCCCTAGGATATCATCAAAGATAAAACTTTATTTCATGGGAAAACTTTATTGTTTGAGATTCAGCACGTATTGAACTATTTTTTGCATAATCGCCACTGGAATTGAGACATATAAGAATTGAAATCATGGGATCAATAGTTCTAACCCTGTGCTGTAGAAGCCTGCAACCTGGTATACAAGTAGGTAACTGTGTTTGGCAGTAACCTGCAACACAGCATCAGTGTTATATGCGTAATGCTGATCAGGCAGGACTTTTTTGCAGTGTAACAAAATATGGAAAGTGCGGGTAAAGAAATACAGACTACAGGATGGAAGGCGGAACACTTCCCAGCGAAATTTCCGCAGATGGACTGCTGTGAGCCAGGCTCCGTGTCACCAGACGTTATCGTGCAGAAAAACACATTGAGCATCCCGTGTCACTGGTTCTGAATGACCCAAATTTCTGTCCGGACACGTTAATAGTGATGCAGAGTTTCTGGCGGCTGTGAAACAGTTACCTACCCCAGGCCCCGGGAGAGGTGTCTCAGGGCATCAACTGATGTCACTGCAGTGCCTCTGACCGGGAGGTCCTAGGTTCGAGTCCCGGTGATGGCAGGATTTTCGACACTAGCTAGGTCGGATTCAGTCGCGGTCTGGAGGAGAATTCTAGCAACCAGCTGCTCCGATCGCTAGCTTTCGGTGGTTTCTTCGATCAACACCAGACGAATATCGGAGCACTACCCTAATCAATGGGCCATGGACCGCGCGCAACATTTCCTTCCTCTTCCTTGCACTTTCCTCACTCCTTACTTGTACACACATACACTTACATGCAATACACCACCACACATGCCGGGAGACCAGGCGGGATGTTAGCCTCGTCTCGGTTGGGGCGGTACCCCGCTGGTGGGAGATTCTTGGTTGGGAAAATCCTTCTAGCCGACGGTAGGTCGGCGCCGGATCTCGCCATCCCCAGGGGGAAGATCACAGCCACCTCCCGAGGAAAAAAAATGCACTGCACTTACAGGTTAAATGATTTTGGTAGTTGACGCGCCCGAAATCACAAACAATCAATCAATCCCAGGTGGCAGAGTTGTATGAAATACGGATTCAAATGTTGATCCCACAGTGTGGCAAATGTTTCGGTGATGATAGTGATAATGAGCCAAACAGTGTAACATCTGTTCAATTTGCTACAGTAAAGTGTTTGCATAAAATTGAATTTTCTTTTTGTTGAGTTAGTGAAACGTATTTTCTGGATACGCCTCGTATGACTACAAAAGTTTTTCTAAATGACTTTTTATATTTCCATATTATATATTTTTTAATTTAACCTCCGCCAACCTTTGCTAATAATTAGGAATGCCTAAGAAGCCCACGATAAGAATAGTTACATTTCACAATGACCAACAGTGTGTAGGCAACCATCTGGACAGGAATGTCGAGCGGGAAGGATAATGTCAAGGATCATACTTGGTACCTAGTTTGGCCATAGAGAGCAGTAAATGTCGCGAGTGCGGGATAACGCCTTCGTTTGTTCCGTAATGACGTTTCCAGTTGACATTTGACATACGGAAGGTGTCCACGCATATGGTCAGTCGTAAATGTAGTTCAGTTACTTCGATGAGGTAATATTGGATTGTGAGACGTTAGGCATTGTATGATTGTTCTGTTATGTTAATACCAGCTACTAGTGACGCACTTGAAAATCAGTTTCTTTTGATGTTCCACTTAGCGAGTTGTGTATGTTTACGAACATATGGTGTTCTTTTTCTTCTTGAAAAAAGAAGTTGGAATACGAATCTTCTAGTGGAAAAAAAGTGTTGAAATATGCTTGTATGATAAATCAATTATTTCTATTGTGAATGTTAGCAGTTTAAGTAAATCATGTAATATCACATTGTTTAAACAAATAATTAAAATATTTAAAATGTTGCAGGTTTGGAACTGTGTAAGGATGTTTATGCAAAGTTAAAAGATAACAAAAATGTTTTCCGCCCTAAAAAGATTAGCTGGAAAAGCTGATGGCCCTGTCACAGGGTCATCAACTGGCCCTAGTCATCATGCTATGTCCCATAGTTTACAGCGTCGATTTGCCCGAGGGGTGCAATATAATAGTAAGATATTGTCTATTTGTTTTTGCATCTGTAGTAATTTGAAATCATTTCTCTATGTGTACCATTATTTTCTATTACGTAGTGAAAATCATTATAAAAGGAGATAGAAATGTTGGCAAAACTTGCTTGTTTCAAAGACTGCAAGGTCAAAAGTTTGTGGAAGAATATATTCCAACTGAAGAAATTCAGGTATAGCTGTTTTCACTGTGATTATTTTAGTACCTTGTGTTACATGCATCTGAATTGTTCTCAAATATCCTCAATTGGTTAGGTGGCAAGTATCCAGTGGAGCTATAAAGCAACTGATGATGTAGTGAAAGTAGAAGTTTGGGATGTAGTAGATCGTGGGAAAAAAAAGAAGGCATTGGGAGGTCTCAAATTAGATAATACCTCTGCTACTGCTACTGCTGTTCCTGAGGAAGACCAGCCAGCTCTTGATGCCGAATTTTTGGATGTGTATAAGAATACAAATGGAGTGATTATTATGATGGACATTACTAAAAGTTGGTAAGTCAGAATAAAAGTAAATATTTTTTGGAAGAAAATATTGCAAATTCAATTTGTTAGTTTGATAACTGTAATTATGAAAATCTACATGAGTAGTGTTAGTCATATAAGGGTGTAGTTTGTAAGTATTTTTTAAGCAACTAAAATCCAAAATAATTCAAAACAAATTACATGCATGAACAACTTTGGCAAGTGACAACCTTTATTTGTTGCACTTTTACTATGCTATTGCATACTACCAATGATTTCTCTATACAGAGTTCGATACGTCCAATAAACTATTACTAAACAATTGTTTCAGGACTTTTGATTATGTGCAGCGAGAGCTTCCTAAGGTGCCAAACCACATACCAGTGCTCGTCTTAGCTAATCATTGTGACATGTCCCACCATCGCACTGTCACAGGTGACCATGTCACATATTTCATTGACACATTGAATAGGTGAGTGGAAAGCAGACAACTTTTATTATTATAATAATAATAATATAAAATTAGAATATAAATAGTTCATATCAATTCAAGAGTCAAAATCAAGCTTTCTATTATAAACAAATGCCTACATTTTCATAATCATTAGAAAGGAAAAGAATGAGAAGTGAAAGCAATATTGGAATCAATTATGTAAGTTGAGCATATTGAATTAATTCATTAATATAGAGAGATTACTATAAGAAAGGACCGCATTGATAGCAACTGCTTGGCCACTGCTGGCAATATTGCTGCAGATTATCTCAATTGACCCATTTTGTTAGCGTGTTCATTTAGAATTAGCTCATTTGTAAATTGCTTCATAACTATCTTTCGCAATGTCATAGACATGCATGGAATTCATTCATTTCCCGACCTGTCAAAGTGATCCTTTCTTAGATCAACTCCTCTGTAGTAACGAATGCATCAAACTGAAGCTGTGAAAAGCAGCTTCAATATTAAGAATGAAACCAAAACTTATTTTTTCATTAAAGATTTTGCTGTGTCCATAACAAAGAGAAATGGGTTTCTCTTTTGGTTTCTCAAAAATATTGTTTGAGGGATTTTTCAAATACCTCTAGAAGATAAGATATTATCTTTTGTTTGATTGAGTGCCACACTCCTAAAAGAAACTATTTCTTTTTAACTCTTCAAAATTATTCCCAACAGTTTCAGAAGAAACTGAACATCTGTTAGTAAGAACTTTGGTAGTATCTAGTTCAAACAAAGTAAATAAATAGAGGTTTTATTAGGCTGTGTTATCCCTATGGCCATAGGACACACTGACTGAGGTTGCTCAAGGCATCAAATGATGACACTGAAGTGTCTCTGTTCTGGGATGTCCTAGAGTTCAGAGTCTCATCAGTGGTATTTCAACACTAGCAACCTAGGTCGAATTTTAGCTGCTGTCTGGAGGAGATTTCTAGTGTGTGTGTGTGTGTGTGGGGGGGGGGGGGGTGCTGCTCTGATAAGTAGTTTTCCATAGTTTCTGATCAATACTAGACAATGCCAGAGCAGTACCCTAATAAACAAGCCACAGACTGCACAGTCTTTTCTTCTTCTTACTTGTCCTATTCCTACCCCTCATTAATATACATGCATTTATGTGCACAACAATGCCACAAATGTTGGGTGTTTATCGCAGTTGGGGAAGTTCTCCACTGTCAGATATTCTTGGATAGAGGGGGCCTGCAACCCAAGTCAGTGCAGATCTCGCCATCCACTGGGGTGAGAATACTGTCCGTGACAAAAAAAATGCACTACTACACAGGACTAATGATCTGCCGTACTGTGCTGTTGACGTGCCCAGAAGCATGAAATAATCAACCAATCAGCATTAGGAGGCTAGAGAATTAAGAAACATTGGTTTGTTTAAATTAATTTACACATGATTGAAGAGTACACTTGTGCAGTAAATTGAATTGATATGTGCATATGTGTTACCAAATGCATTTCTTTCCATTTATAAAGTAAAGCTTCTTCTGAAATAGTGATTGAGGCCTCCATTGTCAACTGCATCATATATAATGAAGTTATACACTCCTGATAATGAAGTTATACGCTCAAGCAGACTTAATTGTACTAAACTGCATGAAGTAAGATTTTTACAGTGCATCCTCCACCATGATATGATATCAAAGTAAAAAGTTTTGTGTAAAATGCGAAACTTAAGTACAGGCCTACACTATCATTCATTTACATTTAACATACTGCTTTTTTTTCTTGCTTTTTGAATACATTTATTTTAGTAGTAAGACAACATTAAAGATATTATAGAGATATTTTTAAAAATATAACAATTTTATTATTAGCTATATGTAAGTAATTGAAAATAATGGAATTTTGAGCATAAAGGTACATTTTTTCCAATATTATTAAGGGTGCCCTGGACGGGAAAGGAATCAGTAAAAAAATTGTTTTATTAAAGTTCTATATTATTATTAATTTCCAAATTATTTGAACAGAAGATACCAAAACTGTTTGATATGTTTGAAATGCAGGGAAATAATACGTAAAAAAGGATACAAGGAAACTGCTGGATATGTGAAAGAATAGGCATTCTACTCAAGTCTGTACTTTGATGGAAGGAAAGAATGATGAATTGATGCGACACTGAAATTGTAGTAAGATAAACAGACAATACTTTAAGATGTCATGTATAAATATCCGCAAAATTGTGTTAAGTATTTTCTTAGTTAGAACAGCAGTAATAACCACTTTTGTGGAGATGGTATTAAGAAAGTTGTTATTTTGCATAATTTGTCTAATTGATTAGTATGGTCTGACTTCTTGCACATTATTAACTGGAAATTTTGTGCAAGGAATAGTTCGTGTAAGAGTGGAAGTAAAAGATGTCTTCACTGTAAAGGGATCTTTTGTTGCCACACATGTATTCTAGTCCGAAAATCTTCTTTGAGTTATCTGTACAATGTTCAAAATGCAGAAATGCAAACTATTATGGATTACCTGTAATGATTACAGAACTTGTCTTCCATAGCATAATGCTCAGAGATAATCCTTTGATGATGTATTCAATTTTAAACCAATTTTTACAGTTAACATATAGTTAACATTAGTTAACATAATAAATATTCTTGAGCCTTGTTAAAGTGCCACTGACAAGGGTAAGAAGGAATTGGTCTGGTAAGGTAGTTGTGAGCTACCTCTAGTTGCAAAAACAAAATAAAAGAATACCTTTAGAACAATAATTTAGATTTTAAAAACAAAAAAAAAATTGTTTCACCTAGTATTAGCTCCGTAAACCCATTAAATAGAACGACCACTATGCAATGATGTGCTTTTTACAGATTAATTTTTCAATGTCTTAATACTCAGAATATTTTTATGTACACTTTTTTTCCTTGTAAAAGTATTTTCTCATAATAAAATTTTTTTAACCTTTTTTATCGATTCAACTGTGTTCAAAAATTCCTTACTTTTTCCTCCCTTTTCTAAAATAATTTTTAATTTTTTATCAAATTATTTTGAAAACAATCTACTTATATGCTGTGAATTATTTTTATTTGAAAAATTTTTCAAGATTCAAGCATTTGACAATTGAAACTGAATTAATTGGGGGAAACAAATCATTGTGCCAAAGAAGGGTGGAGATTTTGAAGTTGTAAACAAATTGAATTAAAACACAAAAACACTGGCAACAATACAAAGTTGTGAAATGAAATTTCTGCGAAGAATAAAAGGATGCACAAGAGAAGACCGAATAAGAAATGAAGAAATAAGAAAAGAGTTACAAGTGACATCAATTAATACTAGAATGCAAGAATATAGACAAAGATAGATAGAACATGTGGAAAGGATGAGTGATAGCAGAATTCCCAAAGCAGCTTTGTTATACGCGCCGAGAGGAAGAAGAGACGTGGGAAGGCCACGAAAACGATGGAGAGAAACTGTGAGGACGGAACAGGCGGTAGCCTAATCCATGAAGAGAAGAAGAAGAAGAAGAAGAAGAGGGAGAAACAAATTGAAAAACTCTTATGTAGATCAGAATCATTGTGCAAAATATTTTACTTCATTGTACCTGAAGTCACTTTTACAAGACAAAGAAATCAGCGAAAATCATGAATTTTCAATAGCAGCAAAAACCTGTTGTGTTAAAGTAGAAGCTTCAAGCTAAGAGAAAAAGATGTATTTACAATCTCATTATTTTTTTTATTTTAATAAATAATGAAATTGGTGATGTGTATTACTGAAGAACATTGTGTAAATAACAATCTAGGCTTTTATGTTGAATTGTGATAAAAATAATTTTATTAAGTGTTCCTAAATGTAATGCAATTGTTGCAAATTCTATGGAGATTAATAACTTTGCAAGGCGTTGCTTTAATTAACACACTGGAAAATATCAAGCTGTTTAATGTGTACTAATATGTTCTTTATTTAATAATAAAAATTATTTGCATGTAAAAGCTTTGAAGCAATACCTGCTGAAGGTTGCTTACTTTAAATTAGTTAAGACTAGTTTTATACATTAATATAATTTTCCACTTTCCCGTGTATGTATGTATACATGGAGTAATATACCTAGTATAGGGAAAGATATGTAATTCTATAGAAAATTGATTTCAATGGAAATACACATTTTGCCTACCCTGATACTGAAAATGTGTTGCTTTTTTTTTCAACACGGCCGGCCGACTGTTTGGTGAATGTGAACAACACTAGCGTCTAAACCATGCAAAGGGTTTTTTTCCAAATTGAAATTTTGTGGCAATCTTAAAAATCATTCATTAGTTTTGGGGGGTACTTTACATGAAGCCTCTGGGAAATTTTCAAAATTTTCTCAAACATGGCTCCACTTTTTTTCAAAGGAAATTTCCATTGAGAACAAGAATGTATGATTCTTCAACATTCTTAAAATAATATTTACATTCTACTTTTAGGAAATCGAAAAATTTAGAAAGTTTCAAAAAAATGTACTTTGGACAGCGTTAGATGGCAGCAGGCAAGAGTATATATGGCGAGTTCAAATAGCTAGCCAAGACAATTGGAAACTAATATGGGAAAATCTTGCCATTCTGTGGCACAACAAGTGACATGAGAGTTCTTCGTTATAGCCTTGTAGTTTTACTGCATATGTTCTTTTTATTGAGATGATTCCCATAAAAGATATTTTTGTAATGCTTTAATGATAAATCAATATTTCTTCATTATATGTGTTAATATTACATGAAGTATAAGTTAAAATAATGCAGTGATAGATACAATGAATTGTTAATCCTGAAAACCTAAACTATCATTTTCCAGGCCTTCAGGATCTGCGCAAGTGAGATATGCAGAGGCTTCAATGCGCAATGGTTTTGGGCTGAAATTATTGCACAAGTTCTTCAATCTGCCCTTCCTGCAGCTCCAGAAAGAAACACTCCTTAGGCAACTTGAGACAAATGATGCAGAAATTCGTCTAACCAACCAAGAGTTGGATCTTTATCAGGAGAGTGATGATGCTGATTACAATAAGTGAGTGATTAAGTAAAAAATATTTCTAGCTTTCGTAATTTTTTTTTCTGGAAATTAATCTGGAAGGGCGAGATAAAACTTTTTACTTAGGAATGTTGATAAAGCATTAATGCTAAAATTTAAATAATAATTTAATTGATTCTTAGGTTTTTAGAACAACTGATGAACAGGCGGCGTCAAGTAGCTGATATGAGCTCAAGTGCTCTGACAGCTGCTGCAACTGCATCTGCTATTAATGGGACCTGCTCAGCACCTAAAGTTCCTTCACCTCAGCCACCAAGGATGATTCGCAACTCTCACAGTAGTCATCAGTTGCATCAACCATCAACTTCAACTCAGTCTTCATGGCAAGAAGGGTCTTCAACTCTCACTCGCAGTGCCACCATCATTGGTCCCATTGGAGGAGGCACTCCAATCCCTAATTTTAATTCAGTCATCGCAACAACTCCTCAGACAGGACCCAGCACCCCGGTAGCTACCACAAGTCAGTCTCCTGTTGTGAGCCCTGCAACTCGAGCTTCACCGAGTCAGGAACACCAAGGTGACACCCCACTGTCAAACAAACCATCAAGTTTTATGTCGAAAATATTTGGCAACAAGATTAGAGATGCCCAAGAGGATAATTCAGGTAAATATACCTATTTCAGGAGTTCTCTTTTTTTTGTATAAGATTTTCTGCATTTTTCAGAAAATAATTATTGAAGAAATGATAAAAGCAAGTAAATAATGTTTCCTGAAAGAAATTGTACCTATAGATTTACATTTTTAATACTTTTCTTGTAAAGAATTGTTCATTATGTTGCCTTAGTCTGATTTGTATGTAGTACGGACACTTTTTTCTTCCTTCTATTCATTAGTTTTAAAATGTCTGCTGCTATTGGTGCTTCATTGAGTTTCTCTAACTTGTTTTATTATATTTTATTTTTTTCAAACTTATTTAACATCAATAACAGTTAAAAACTGTGCGAGATGTGCTATTGGGAAAAGTGTATTCAGTGCATGTTTCCTTAAATTCTGAAATCTCTAACCTAAACCTGACCTCCATTACAAGTTGAACTTCGAATACAGGTGGAAATGAATGTTTTTAACAACAATTGATAAGAAAATAATGTTGATAAAAAAATTTTAAAGTTACATCAAACTATTGGAGTTACCTGCAGCTGGATGTAATCCTGAATTCTAAACTTTTTCTTTAAGTTTCTTGTAAAAGAGAACACCAGTTTGCATTACCTGAAATCTCAAGAGTCAAAAGTTAATTTGCAAAATTATATCAATTCTGGTGATGCAAAAACATGGTATTTAACCAGTTTTCAGTGGAGGATGTAAAGAAAATAGCCCGGTCTGAAAAATGATATTTGTTTGTAGACATTAAATTGCAATTTGATTTACGTCTCTTTTTATTATTATTATTATTATTATTATTATTATTATTATTATTATTATTATTATTATTATTATTACACACAATTTACACATTGAAGAAAAAAAATTGTCATGAACTGACCAGAAATTAGGCTTTACAGCCCGTTTCCATTGGTATATGACAGTATTGTTGTTAGATTATTATTCTTCCAAGTGTTCCTGCTGTTACCACCTCATTAGTGATCTGCCACTATCTCTGTTCCCTCTTGACCTGTACTTCCAGATTTTGGAAATCTGTTGTTCATTCTCTGTAAATGATCTTTTCATCTCCTTTGTAACTGTTCAATATAAAATAAGAGTGAAAATATAGTAGGTGTAAAGTAGATTTGGTTCATTGTTTACAAATATACTGTGGATAATTTTATTTGTTTACATAATACACAAATAAAATCTTTGAATTTACAATTTTGACTTCTCTTTTCAGTTTGTGTCATATTATTATATTTATTAGTTCATGTGCTTTAAATTATGTTATATAAAGTTATTCAAAAACTCAAACATTTTCTCAAAAACAGCTCCAGATATTTTTCTTTAAACTTTTCATAGAGCTAATTGCATCGTTTAATATAACATAAAATTAATTGTGGTGTTTTCTTTTGTTTTTCCAAAACTTACCCAAATGTAATTATTTCAAATTTTAAGACACTTAAATGCCATTTTCTTAAAAACAGCTCCAAATGTTTCAATGAAAATTCCCATTTAGGATGAGGTTGCCCTTATTTAATATTCAGAAAATAGTATTTTCGCTCTGTTAGGAAACAGAAAATTTCAAAAAATGTACTCTTGGCAGCAATAGATGGCCGCTGGTTGGATGGGACATGAATGTAAATTTTGTCCAGACCAAACAAATTAGAAAACCAACTTGTCTGTGTGTAATGAGAAAGTCTGTGCCATTCTGTAGTTCCACTGGTTACATATGGAACCCTATTAATAAAATAGTCCTTTAGCTATTCAAGAATTTTACTCTTCTATCCAAATTTTAACGATTTTATTAATAATCTATTCTTATCCACAGTTCCAAACACCATTTTTAAATATGGAAACATTTTACTAGATAATATCCTTCCTTCTCTTCCATTCTTTAACTGCTAATTGTAAAGCACTTTTGTAGAATGCCTCTCTCTTTATTCCTAGATTGATTTAAACACAAAATATTATTTTATTTGAAATGCACTTTGCACAGAATAGATTCAAATATTTTCTGAACACATGGTAAAATGTTGGTGTGTCTCAATCTTGACACTTGTACTATTAGGATAAATTTTGAAGTGCTCATAAACATGCTATTTTCAATGTTATGAACTTTACCTCGTTTGAATAGACATACCCACGGCTCATTCTGTATCCCCATTAACTTTTTAATAATCTAACTAATAACACACCGATTCACAGCCTGAGATCAACTATCCTTGTACAATTTTGCAGTGCATCTTCCATCTGCATCTTTTTCACCACCTCTATATCCACATTAACCTCTGTTCGAATGTTGCTAACCATACTTACTCATGAGGTCAATTTTAATGTCCTCAGTTCTTTGAGCGGCAATGAATCAATTTAACTTATTTTGCCATCACTGAGATTGATAGTCTCGCACCATGCCATCATCAATTATCATTGCACCGTTTTACACCTTCCCTTTGTCAGTGTCACCATTGTCTTCCACGTACTAGGCTTTATCATCAGTTTTCTTCTCATAATTATATCTGTTTTCTTCTCTCAATACTTCTAAAAACTGCTCTTTGTGCTATAGATCTTTCATGCATTATTCCTTCTCTAGGACATTGTGTCAATTAATCTTAAATCTTTTGTATGATTCATCCCTATTCTATTTTACTTTCTTGACTGTTTCTGTAAATCAACCAGAAATCTAATTGGAACTACATACTTTATCCATCTCTTTTGCATTTTCAACAGCTCTTTCAACCATGTCTAGAAACTTCTTACATTTTTCTTTCACTTCTCCAGTTTCTGTTTTCTTCTGATCAATGAAATTCATTGCTTCTTTTAGAACATCCACATTGATCTTTTATCTTCCTTACATTTATACATCTTCCTCCTAATACAAATTCATCCATGATCAGAAATTTATGTTCATTCGCTACCTAACACTTAGTTCTGGAACATTTGTTTGAGAAATTCATATCAGTAATATTACTCTACCTGTCTGTTACTCCAGTTGGTTCATTTATCTTTTGCTTCATCTCACATGACATGGCTATCCTATTCAAGATTTTTTATTCACTTCATTGAGTATATTTGAGTCAAAAGTAAAATCACCTATCACATTTGTAGAGCAGCCTTTCTCTACACAATCCCCATCCATTCAATAACTTATTGAAAAGTTATCTACTATCTGTAAAGATATCCGGTGATTCTTCGTCTTTCTTTTCAAATACTTATTTGTGTTCTTACACAAATAAGTATTTGTGCGAGTGTTCTGCTTTATGCTTTTTCCCTTACTCCTAAATGTTTTTGGTCATTTACATTACTAGAATTGTTATGTTGTGTCATCTCTGAATTTTGCTATTTATTTATTTTGGGAAATGGACTTGGTAACCCTATAACAATTTACCTTATTTTTGTCCTTTTCAATCTCTTTGTTAGCATCCATGATATCTCTAAATTATTATTCGTTATTTATGGCATTTAAATATGATTCTAATTCAATTCTGACATTTATTTTATTTAAATGACACATTTCAAAACAAAACAAAACAATATTTAATAAGTTTTTGAATGTGACCAAAATGGACTAATAATGTATAAAAACAATAAAAATGTAATAGAATGTTTTTGGCTTTGTTGCAGAAAGACGTCCAAGTATATTATCAACTTCTGCGAGTTCAGTTGCCACACCTGAACCTATTACTAGTGTTGAGGAGTTTGTACCTGATGGTGGTATGCTTGATCGCTCTTTTCTGGAAGATATGAACGCAGATCACACGTCACCTGCCCATCAGTCCAATCATGATGCTGAATCTGACAGGTATTTTGTGTTGTTTCATATTTTATGTAGAGGCGAAGAATATTCAAGTTACTTACACTAAATATTTACGATTTCAGTGAACCTGAAGGTGGAAATCCTTTAGTAGCTGGTTTCCAAGATGATTTAGATCCAGATGATCTGATACCTGTGAAGGGACCAGTGGAAAATTCTGGTAGTCCTCCTGTAGAAAATGATGTTATACTTCCTGTAGGGCTTAGTAAGAAAGAATCCTTGTCCAGCCTAAACGAAAATGAGGTGAGTACAGAATAAATTTAAAGAAAGAAAATATTGAATAAGATATGAATTCTTAAGTAACTGTAATTTATGAGGTATTCTGAATTTTTATAGAAGAACTATAATTTCACATGTGTTCATTGATAAAACTGACAACTGTAGCAGCAACTCTAATTGTCAGTTTTTAATGAAAATCTATTATACAATTTGATTCTTTTAGTTCAACTTAAAAGAAGAAACAAATTAAGAATTGGTATCAAGTTAGTTTTTTTTTGAACCATTAACAAAAAAAACTAATTATACTGTGATTTATCTAACTCTGCCCTGGTAGGTATCCACTGTTGACGGCTTCATTCAGTTGGGAGCTTGGACATCTCTATGTCTGAAGCTTCCAATTGGATGAAACTGTCAACTGCTGATATCTGCCTGGGGCAGAGTTCGATAAATCACAGTACAAAATGAGGAATTGTATCCACATTACATGTTAAAAAAATTAAATCAGAAATAAACATTTGAAAATTATGTTAGAGGAAACTACTACACTAGTATCTTTGTTTTTCATTCTGTTATCTAATACTAATGTAGTAACAACTTTGGTGAAGTTGCAGTATAGTGCCATGCATAGCAATTTCATCATAAACATGTATTATATTATACAATTCAGTAACACAGTTTTATAATGCATAATAATTTAGGTGTTTTGCCAGTTCAGACAATTATTACTGTATTTCTTCAAATAGAACTCAAATTCTCTCTATGGGATTAATTAGTTATAAAAATTAAGAAATTTTATTGAGAATTTTTAGAATATTTGCTACAAATTACTTTTAACCTGAAACACATGAGCAAGACTACTTTTTCTTGAGCAGTGTATTGATTCGAGGATATTACACAGTTTTTAATGCACCCAAAGGAACTTCATGTAATCACTTGCGAAAGAGAGATTTGTATCACCTGAGAGGTTTGTAAATTTTTTCTTGTTTTGCTGTTTTCAAACTGCCTGATAAACATTTTGTAATTGAGTTAATAATAATAAAAATGTTAACTAAACTCCTTTCTTGATAGTGCTTAAGAATCGGTATTTGTAATCGGTTGTTTGAAATTGAGAATTTTATTTCAGCAAGTGGAAGAAAAGGAAGATAGAGCCGATCCAGAGATCACCATACTGCAGATGCGCTGGACAATTGGCTGGGGGAGGGATGGGGGCGCGCTGGGGGAGGTGCTCTCCGGAGGGGGGCAGTGAGAATGAAGACAACAAGCATGTCCACTTGGAACTCACAGCATCCTCTGCTACCCCGGTCGGGGGGATCTAGTCCCACTCCATCTACCAACACCAAAGAAAAAAAGAAGAAGGATAAACATAAGGAGAAGGTGAATTAAATAAAAGGAGAAAGAATTAAGAAAGGAAAAAAAGGGAAAGAAATTAAGAAGAAGGAAATTAAATGTTTATTGATAACATAAGATAAATGATATTTCTTTTCCTTTACTTTCTTCTATTGACTTTCTCGAATATGTATGTATATACAGAGTAATATAAGTAGTATAGAGAAAGTTATGTAATGCGGTGGAGAAAATCGATTTTGAGATTGCGATGGGAATATACTTTTTGGAGTATGCAAGTGTTTTGAAAAATATCTTTCCCATCTCTAACTGTCCATCCATCTGTGAACAACACTACTGTCTAAACTATTCATAAGGTTTTTCCCAACATCCATATTCCACAGTCAATTTGCACGACTCCAAGCTCTTTTTTTTTGGCACAACTCCAAGCTTCCTACAACTACAAAATTGACCTTGGAGATTTTTCCTTCAAATGAAATTTGTTCTGCTTAATAAATCGGCAAGAAAGGAAAATATTTTCACTAGCAAAATCATAAACAGAAGCTTTTTTTCACAAATTTGAATTGAGTGCATCTAATATAGAAATATATACGATTTAATCCTAAATTTATCTCTTGAAGAGAGTTCCTCTGGCATCAGGGTCAGATGAATTTTTGTAATTCCCTTGCCTTTTCTTCTTCTTCTTACCTTCCAGCAGGTCTATTCAGGATTTGGCAATGTGGTTTTTGCTTGTTGCTCAAGTGCAACAAAATATTTCCTAATTCCATGAAAAATATCCAAAAGTGACCTGTTCCAATTTGCACAACTGCTAAGTAAAATATTAAATAATAATAAAATAGCTAAATAAATTACAACAAAAACTCTTTCTACAACATAACACAGTATTGCTGCTCTTTTCTTATTTCTTCCTCTAGCTTTGAAGATAGTTTTCCCTTGTGCTCTTGTTAAGTACGTTAACATTGCATTCCTATGATTTTCTGAACTTTCATGAGTTTGAATGGTAGCAGAGTGTTTCTCATTAGGTGTCTGAAAAAAATTATGTATATTTATATTATTTCAATATTATGTATATTAAAATATTCATATTATTTTCTTGTACCCTGTTTGTATATTTGTGTTCAGTAAGTTGCTCTTAAATTATTTCCATATTTCCTCTTTGAATTGGTGCAATGGCCATGTCCTTACATACAACATGCTGCATTGCTTGCAGTTGAGTAGTACTAGTTGGCATATGCATGGTACCAGTAATTGGTGTTAGCTTCTTTGCCTCATACTCTTGTAGCTTCTTTTTCTTGTGTTTGCAAGCGCCACTTTCAAATATTTTACTAATCATTGTTAGATTAGAATGTAGAACAAAATATTTGAGTCATTAATTATTGTGCATAATTATAGTCTTTAAGGACTCAGCCAGAAGATGTTGAGTAGTTACTCAACACCTCTAGCGCTCCACCTTCCAAACTTGTCTTAAAGACTAATTGAGAGGACTTGTTAAATAATTAACTATTTTTTTCCTCCAAAATATGAGTTGGCTTAGATTTTGCATAATTTTGAGTGAATTAAAGTTCTTTTTTTGTTTTGTTTTTAATGTGTAAATCATACTTTCTCAAACAGCTTCAATATTTTTCTTTAGTTTGTTTTTCTCAACTGGAGGAAGTTTCTTGATGATGAGGTATAGATCAAACTTTCATTATAAATTCTGGAATTTTGAAAATTTTGAAGTTCAATGCTTTTCTTAACATGTCTTACACTTTTAATATTAAAAGCAGTCTTTATATGTAATGTAAAGATCCTCACTATCATGTCTTTAAATCATTTCATGCTAATTTTTCTTTCTTTCCTTTTTTTCCAAGTAATGAATATTATTTCGTTATGTTCAACAGTAGGTCTTTATATATAATTAGTCATTATCTACTGTCTACTTCCACAGCACAGGAGCTATAGTACTCATGTGCTAAACTGATGGCTAGAGGTTTGTTTCCACTGTTCCATGGAGAAATTTTCAATTTATAAAAAAAAGTTTTTCCTTGAGTAGATCAAAGTTTTCTTATAAATGTTATAGAAGTCTGATTTTCATTAAAACTTGTGAACTTTTGAAAATTGCAAATATAAGTCTCACATGCTTCTTTTGCTGAAGAGTGTGTGTTTCACAAGACAGGCAAAAAATTAGTGGGATACAATTTGCATTATCACAGTATTGTGTATCTGCTACAAATACAAGTAGACAGTATATGCTGTTATAGTACCACTAGTTTTTGTTTCCTGAAAATTAACATATGTGGAAATCAGAGAGCTGATGTAAAATGTATCTGTAAGTTGTATTAAAGTTTTTCTGTTTCATGGAAAATGAAGTATCAGCTGGATTTCTGCAATATCATTGAAGCTAGTTGTTTAAAATTCCATTTGTAGGACTTTTCTCTTTTAATCCATTCAGCTTAGATTTTTTCCTCCATTGCACGAGCCTTCTCCACAGATTTTAATGTGTCATTCTAACAGTACTTCAATTTCAAAATTACGGAAGGACTGGGAATGAGAACACCACATTTCAACACAGTCAAGATACACACCAGAATAAACCATAATTAGAAACAAGTTACATGCATTTTGTGTAGGACTCCACTTTCAGTGACTAGTACTGTGTATGGAATCCACACTGCAGACCCAATACACTCATGTGCGTCTCCGAGAAGTCAAAAGACAGTAAGGCTATTCTCCGACATGACATCATCTGGGAGACATCAAATGATGCGAATGGATTAAATATTTGTGCTCTATTTTCTTGAAACAGACAAGAACCTTTAATATTGTGTTTTAAAAATTACCAGTGTTAATTTTTTTGTCAGAAATTCTTATTTAGTTTGTAAAAATTTATGATTTTTTTTGGCCAGGGTGAAGAGAAGAAAAAACATAAAAAGAAAAGTAAGGAGAAAGGGTCCGGAGATGGAATTGAAGAAGGGAAAAAAAATAAGAAAAAGTCATCTAGCTCGGGACATAGACGATCTCGAGATGAAACATCAAAGCATAATGAATTAGAAGAGTTTCTTAACCGGCCATCAAACTTTGGAGATGAATATGGTGGTGTAGACCCAGCGTATGAGGCCATTTAGCATCTACTGGCTAGTATTGTAGGTGGGTACAAAATACACATTTTATGTGCTTATGATGTAGAAGTATTTTCATTCCCTTTTGTATATGCTGATCTTCACTTTACCATCATCACTGTTTCCTGTTTACTCTTAATTTCTATGTACTGTAAAATTAAATCTTTAAAATTAAATCTGAATACATGAAATTGATTATTAAATGCATTTTTTATTTTTATTTTTGAAGGACATCGTTGGGATTGCAAGTTCAGGGATGCAACAAATGGTTAGGAGAAAGTTCAACATCATTGAGATATGCTTATCTCAGACTCTTCCTAGTGATGTGCTAGGTTTATTGAATCTACTTGTTCATGTGTCTGTACAAACTGGCATTTTCAGTTTTTTATATATGTATACACAAATGCTTTTTTTATTATTATTTTATTCTCATTTGGTTTAAAAACATGAACATATTTGCATTAGACCAAGAATGATTTGCAATGTTATTACATTGTGAGTCACATCAATAATATAGTTTTAATTCTCACTCTTTATTCTGTTCCACATTTTTGTGAAATTTACTGTATTATTGACTGTCCTTATTGAAAGGTCAGGTACAACAGTGTCTCTGAACAATGGTCATTTGATGAAATGTGAAAATATGGCCTTAGTAGTTTTGTTACAGTTAATTCTTACTCTGTGATGTAACAATTGTATATTTCCAATAATATTTGTGATCTTAAATTTTTATATTGTAGACAGACTTTAATATTAGTAGTGAAATCTTCTCAGCTATAACTTCATTCTTGTTCTGCATATTTTTGTGTATTGAAATAGTATATTTATAGACATGTGATATACCGAAAAATTGTTAGTTGTTGAGTGTTACTGTGTATAATCCTGTGGAATATTTTTCCATTCATTGTTTTCATGCTAATGATGTATAAATGTTAAAAATTGCCTGTTGCTGTTATAGAGAATATCAGAGAAAAGCTTTGACTGTTATGAATGTGTTTATGGTAATTGTATTTCTTCAGGCATCTTTGTTTCATCAATTTAATCTTCTCCATTCAGGAGAATGAAATCACCTTCTATATGACTGCCACTTTCAAATATCCACCAATATCTAATTCCCTTGAAAATGTCTTGGGAAGATGGCAATATGCTATTCAACTATTTTTATGCTGCTTCCACTTGCCTCCCAAAGCTTCATATAATTGAAAAAATTAATACACTAATGTTATTTGATTAAAATTCATTTAGCAACTTAAACTGTGTTATATCAAGGTGTATTATTTATATTCTTTCCATGGATAGGCTAAGTATTTTCATTTCTTTACAAGCTAAACCTTCAGTGAGCAAATATTTTATTATGGTGAAAAGGTGAAGTCAAAATATGATTAATTGTCACAGTTCCCTCCTCTTCATAAACATATTCTCTCTAACTTTTTGAATGAGTTGGATGGTTCAGTTTATCTCATTTTGGATTTGAAGACTGTTTCAGAATAACGTAAATATCTAAACAAAATATATCATAGATAAGAGCCATCATGTAATCATATTTTTTTCTTTCAAATGTAGTGAACTGGATGACGTGTACAGAAATTCCTACTGTTGAAATCACTTTCACATACTAGGAGCTAGGATGAGTGTATTTTTGTTGTGACTATGCTTCTGTCAAAAGTAAGTGATAGAATGTTCTAACTTCATGAGGTTACGAGACTCTTGCTTCCTGACCAAATGCTTGTGTATGAACAACAAAAAGTTCTGTCATTGATTGGAGTTCAAAATATATTTGGCTCTTTATTTTATTGCTCTTCCATATCCTACGATGTGCTTCAGTACAAAAAATCTTTTATTTTCTCTCCCCCACGTATTCTCAGCTATCTTCCAACATTCTTACTTGTTTATTGCACCTCCTTGCAGTGCTGTGTACATTTCCTGGCCTAATGTTTTCAGAACAATTAGTAACACATCCAGGCTGCCACAAGTCTCACCAACTTGTAAGAGTGGGAACTTCTTGATCATGGATAGCTTTGCTTTCCTGGATTTAAGGATTTTAGGTCTCTTGAACATCTGGCATGGGCAATATTCCTAGCTCTCGCTCTGAAAATTAAACTCTTTATTGGGAATATTGAAAACTCTTTTGTAATATGCAATTCAAAAAATGGCATTTAATTTAGTGTCGAAGTGAGTAAAGTTTGTAAAACACAACATAGAGGTCAGGGTTGCCTAAAAAACCTAAAATGGTTCTATCTCCACAATTTTATCTGTGTTCTGATTCAAAGTTTGTCATTTTCCTTTGCTTCATAGCAATCAGGTTTACTTGTTGGCATGAGTACTGTATGTCTGTAATGTAGCTTTGCATACATTTCAATTTGTGCATTCTGTTCAGACCCTCTATTTGAATTTAACTCTTTTAGTGCTTGAACAGTTTTTGTTGAGCTATGTGAATTTTTAGGAATTCATTTTTTCCAATGATTTAAGAAAGTCTTTTTAATTAGTTATTACTATTTCAGCTACTACTCTCTTTGTCAGTAAAATTCATCATTTAAAATATTTTTCAAGTATTAAATTCTTTACTATTGTGTCATCAAATATAAAACGCAAAATTGCTTTAATAAAAATACAAGAGTTTGCAATCTCATTTTAAATTTTTAAAAATCTGCATTATTCAAATGTAAACTGAAAGCAAATATTTCTTTGGCTGAAGTTTCACATTTTTATTTTAGATGAAGTGAATAACTTTTGTGAATATGTTTTTATTTGTTTTTTTAAAACGGATATTTTTTTCAAAAAGTTAATTTTTTCAATTGAGTTGACACACGATGTGGAAGGGAAAGCTAATTTGCTTTATAAAAATGAATTCTGCAAGTCATCCAAATTAAGTGTGTATGATAGTGTGTCATTTGAATCTAACATGTTCAGTATATCAGTATTCTGTAAGCATTTAGTGGTTCAGATATCTTAATGGAGGACTTATTTATTTGTTAGTATGCGTACTAATCCATGAGAAATCACAAAACTTATGTTCTTCATCTTTTTTAATACCTGCATTTTGTTAACAAATGGATTCGTAATAAACATGAGTGTTTTTTTAAAAATGGAATATTTAATATTTTGCACAAATGGATAAATACATTCCCTTTATTGTATGTAACAAACTTACTAATTGCAAATAACAAGGTATCTTTAAGTGGCTTAAGTTTTAACTTCAGGAAATGCTGGAAATTGATCTACTTGCAGATGTTTCTTTTTTGGTCTCGTGTTAAAAGAAATATTTACTGTAAATATGATAGTAGATTGATTTAAGTTATAAGTTCATTAGAATATATTTAATCTTGATGAAATACAGAACATCAAAAGTTTGCCAAAATTATTATATTTAAAATGGGAAGTATAAAATAGTATTTCTGGTTTCAGATGAAATGTCTCGTTAATATTTTATTATTTTAAAACACATTGTTCAAAATACAAAAAAGTCCTACTCTGAAATCGCTAACAGAATTAATTTAGTATTTGCCTGAGCTGCAATTCACACAAATTTGGTTTTCTCATGTTGACTTTTTTGCTGTATGAATCTCTTTCCTCAGAAGTGAATGTTATCTTTATGTACTCTTTTTTTTATGACAAATAACATAAAGTGCAAAGCTATAGTTGTGTATATTACAATTTTGTATGATGTTATAATGTGGGTAGTTATATATAACATAATTAGAATATATTGTACCATGAATCCAAAGACATACAATGTAAACTACTGGCAGTATATAAACCAGTGTTGTGATTTTGAACAAAACGTGAATAAACATTTATGGGGCAACTACATAATGAATTAAAGAGAGATATTGGTTATCCTATTAATTGGTAATATTTACCATTGTATGCATGTGGTCTTGTATATATGTTGTAAAAATGTGAGGTATTCTTCTTGTATGTTCTGGAATAACATTAAAAGTTCCTTTTTGTATATATTTCTAATTTGTGGTTAATACATGTTCATTCTGGTTTCATTGAATTTTCAATTGCATGAAAGGCTATTTTATTGTACCAATTGCAAAAATTTTAAATGTTTTCAGCATCCTCCTCCCAACAATATTCTTAAAAATAGAAATTGTTTTTCCTAATTCACTCTGTTCTTCAAAATTGGATCTTTAAATGAGGTGTGTGTATTTTTAAATATATGAATTGTTTTAGGGTAATTTTGAGAGAAATTGTGACTATTTTTAAATATACATTAACAAGATTTGCTCAAAATCTTTTTTCCTTCATTTTCTAGATCCAATAGATTGATGTGCATGTAATAATATGAATATGTGTAATTTTAATTCAAACTTCTGGAAATTCCAAAACTGCAAAAATTCAAAATTATTTTGATAGATTCATTCAACTATATTATTTTAGATCACATCACAAATTCATAGCATTACTAATTTGCTTTTTTGTATTTTGGGACAATCAAAACACCTTATTTTCAGCAAAATATTTATTAATACAGAAGAGATGAGCAAAATATACATAACTTTCACATACTTTTTGTCAAAAACGGCTCCAAATTTTTTATTTAAGTATTTCCTTTTGAGTGTGCTAAATGCACTGAATAATGTCATATAAAAGTAATTTTGATGTACTTATATGTTTTTGCAAAAGTTACAGAAATGTAATTGTTTCAAATCTCTCTCACATTGTTAATATTTACTATAGTGTATAGTATGTATTAACCCAGGCTTGCCAACTCCGTGCTCTGTGATGTCAAAAATATGCTCGCCTACTCAGAACCAGGCTGGGGAGCAAAGGTAGCGCCGGACAATGTTTCAATGATGGTACGGAAGGAGGGAGGGCGGTTCTCTCGATAATTACGTTTTTAAATGAGTATTATTAAAATGTTTAAGATTCAATAAAAATATGAAAAATTTTTTAAAAAATTGAACGTTGATTATTTCGTAACGCAAAGCAATATTCAACTTATCGTAATTAGTACAGTAATTCCACTTCCATTCTAACACACAGTATTTTTGGAGATGACAGTTTTAACATTCTAATGGAACATTTTATACAATGTTATATAACAGAACAATTTTAGTTTGTCCCGAACCAATAACACAGGCACACAAAATAAAAAAATTGTAAATAAGTAAAATGAAAAGACCAAAAGACTAGAAACATATTTTTCTATGACTGTCAACGCGCTGAAGCCGAATCAGAAACTAGAATTGCGCCACCACCCTCCAGTTTATTTTATTCGCGTTAAACCACCGTGACATTGTATGTTTTTAGTTTCGGGGGTTGTCTGATTTACGACTTGACGCATGTTTGTGTACGTCGGCGCTCTGAATCCGAAGCCAGAATTACGTCAACATCGTCCATATTTTTTCATTGCAAAAAAAAACAATTTTATTATTTAAATTTACAATATCACGGAGGTTTTTCGCGAAAAAAAATTGGAGGGTGATGGCGCAATTCTGGCTTCGGAATCGGATTAAGCGCATCAACATACTTTGAGAAGCACATGTCAAATCTTTGAGTCTGAAAATACCCCCCCCCCAAAAGGAACAAAACAAAAAACATACGATGTCACGGTGGTTTTGGAAGCGAGATTTTGTAATGGCGCAATTCTGGCTTCTGATTCGGATTATCGCGTCGGCTTATAAAAATATAGAGAATATATACAACCTCGGTAGATGCCCTGAATCCGAAGCCAGAATTATGCCGACACTGTCCAGATATTTTTCATTGAAAAAAAAAGTACAATGTCACGATGGTTTTTCGCGATTAAAAAAAAAACTTTGGGTAATGGCGAAATTCTGGCTTCAGATTCGGATTCAGCGTGTCGACATACATAAAGAAGCGCGTTTAAAGTCTTTGAGTATTTTTTATTTTATGTGCTATGTATTCCATATGCCATTTGTATTCCATGTTGTAAAGGTTAACAAATATATACCCGTGAGAATTTGGACCCCAGACTTGAATATGTATAAGTACAGTTTTGTTTGAGATTGTGGTGAATTCTCGTGATTTTCAATTCTTTTTCCTTAATCATCTATTTGAGAAATCCTTTTCTCATTCCATGATTGCAGGCTATTAGTAAATTCTCATAAATTATTTTCATTATGCGGGTTTCTCGGAGTTGCAACGCTGCGTAATAACTGTCGGTTGAACTCGTTAAGATACTGAAGTTCTTTCGAATACACTAAACACCATTGTCGTGGTATCCATAAAAGGAAACCTTTCTTCCCAAACCGAAAGAAATTTAACGGTTGAAGGTGGTCTCCCACTTATGTCCCTTGAAACACCGGGCCACTGGTTTTCGTAATCGAAAAATGTTCCAATTTTTTTTTCTTTAAAGTTAGTGTGCGGATAATCCTAAACGCACCTAATAACACGACATGAATGCTACTTTCCTGTATTCTTTCGTTCTTTTAAAAAAATACACAAAGTGCGTGTGTTGTGTATGTGTGTGTGTGTGCGTGCGTGCGTGCGTGCGTGTGTGTGTTATGTGTGGTGTATGTGTGTCGTGCGTGCAGTGCGTGCGTGCGTGTGGTGTGTGTGTTTTAACGTGCGCAGGGAAAATCTTTAAAAGACACAGCGGGGCCGCAACCGCAGCGTGTGGGTTCATTAGCTAGCCTATGCCTACCACACTAAAACCCCTACCTTTCCTCTTTCTCTTCCCGCGAAACCGCCCGTCAGGCATTGGCATCGCGAGAATGGAAGGATGGGCTTTCGCACGTCACCAAATATTACGGGAGTCTCCTTCGGTAACTGCGTCCTCGAGCGGAGCGTCTTCAGGACCTTTGCGGCTAGTCGGCTACCGCACTCACAATACTCTTTGTGTCAGCAGCATCCTTAGTGACGATGGTCTCAGGGTCAATTCCTCTTGGAGGAGTCTGTGAAAGTTCTTCCTTTTCACTGCGCAAGCGTGGACAATGACAAGAACAGCGTGTGTCTACTCTTCACATCACCGGGACAACACTTGGCATGAGATGCTATCGTCAACCGGCATCGGAGCTGATACTGCCGGTAACATCCATGCCCTGTCGCATCTGAGTTAAGATAAAAATCTAATTCTTCATGTTCCCTTTGAAATCAGTCATGATGTCGGGAATAGACCCCGAAAGTCCATCGCCTCAGTTGATGATTGCTCCATCGTCGTCCATATTGCGTGGCCATTGTCACCCCCCTCTCTTCTTTCGTTAATGGTATTCCAGTTTGAGGCCCCCTCCCGCTTGCGCAATAGAGTCTAGCTCTCTCCTGCGCAATGAGGTCGATCGGAGGCATATCTGCTAACACACAACAGTCATAAGGATACGGTGCGAAAGCGCTCGAGCAACCCGCAAGGCGGACCTTCTATGCACCGACTTAGCTCCACGGCGTATGACTGATTGCCCATGGCATCAGCCCAACCAGGGGCTGCGTAGAGAAGAATGGAATTTACTACGCTAGTCAGCAGCCTCCGGCTTCTTTGCCCAGGTCCCCCTACATTAGGCATAATGCGTGCCAATGCGGATGCCATAACGGATGCTTTCTCGGAGACATTGCGCAGGTGCTCGTCAAAGCGCAGTCTCGCGTCAATATGCACTCCCAATACCTCAGTGACAGCTGCGAGGATATTTTGCAGCTCCTACATTAAGAGTAATACTCTCTACTCTCACTTTTCTGCCCGTTCACCAGCACAGCCTCTGTTTTATGGGCGGCATCTGTAGCCTTACGACGTAAGCACGCGCCGGACTCCGCCACACCTCGTTGGCAACCTGGCGTGACTTGTTTCGATGTATTTTTGCCGACAACAGACAATTGCAACATCGCAGCGAATCCAATCGTTCTTGCGCCTTCCGGCAACTGAGCTTCAACACGGCGTCATAAATAATGTTCCACAACATCGGACCAAGTACCGGCCTTGTGGGACACCGCCTGTTTGACCGTATAAGATTGTACTCCAGACCCAGTTTTCATATAGGAGGACTCTCTCCTTAAAGTAACTTTTTACCAAGTACGAGATGTACCTTGGAACTCCAAGAGTTTGTAGCGCAGAAAGAATGGAGCTCCACTTGCAGTGTTAAAGGCGTTTTTTCAAAAGTCTAGGGTCACTATAGCACAATACTTCATAGGACGCTTTCCATCGTTGCCTTCAATGGCCTTGCGTGGCGATGTCGATGACTACTTAATAGCATCTACCGTGGATCTCTGCTTTTCTAAAGCGCACTGATTATCAGACATCCTTGAGCCCCTCTGTAAATGACTCCAATACGATTGCAGATAATCGCTCCATCACTTTGCCTGCTGTGTCCCAGTAAGCATATTGGCCGATAGGCTGCGGATCAGTAGGTGCCTTATCGTTCTTCGGAAGAAGGACTAAGCTGTTGCTGCTTCCATCGACGGGGAAATTCCCCTCTCGTATGCATGCATTATATGCGTGCAAGAATAAGATCGGGCCGAGTTTAATAGCGGTCTTAATTGCTACATTTGGTACCCCGTCTAATCCGGGGGCTTTGCAATCTTGGACCTTGCCGCAAGCTCTGGAAAGTTCATCCAACGTGACTGCCGGAACCTCGCTTAGATCTTCCAGACAATCCTTCGGTTGTAACATATCAACTGGCGAGGAAACAAGGTAGCTACAACTTTTTCCCAAGAAAACGGGCAAGTGGGTGGTCGCCTGAACATACCCCTGAGTCTGGCGTCACCAGCTATAACGGGCGTCCCCAGGGGTCAGCATCCACTTCCTCCCCTAGCTCTCTCCAGCAACGACACTTACTAATCTTAATGGCTTTTGTGAAAGCTCTTCTGGCGTCCAGATGTTGCTTCTTGAGAAATTCGTAGTTTGGGCGACTCCAGGCGCGCTGTGCCAATCTACGTGTTCGGTGACATTCCCTGCGAAGTTCCGCGATCTCGTCAGTCCCACCATTACAACTGGAGGACGTGTTCTCTCCTTGGACCTTTGTCATTGACGCATCACAAGCGTCAAATACCGGTTCATAACGGTTTCTACAATATATTAGAGTCACGGGCCAACATATCTCAGGGTTGCCTCCATCATGGCAATGAAGGAATCACGATCGAACGTCCTGTGTTCCAAAACAGCTTTCCTTCTACCCCTCGAGTGAAGCTCAACATGCACGGCTCTTTTCACTTCATACACAATAGCTTGGTGGTCACTATGTGTATAATGTGCACTAACCTCCCATGATACAAAACGTCTAGCAATGATTTTACAGACGAAAGTTAGGTCAACGACCGAGCTGCGACCATTCATTACAAAGGTCGGACTGGCCCCCGTGTTGCAGAGGCAGACATCCAAACTGTCAAGGCTGTCCAGGAGAGCCACCCCGCGTCGATTCGTTACTCTGCTGCCCCACTCCGTGGCCCATGCATTGAAGTCCCAGCAATAATAAGAGGCCTTCGTTCTCTCGCGTCATCTATTAAGCGATCGAGTAATTCTCGAACTCCTCAAGCGATGCACTGGTGCAGCATAGACACTATAGAATATACACCGAACCCTTTGATCCAGGTGAATCCATCCTTGGGACTGTGATAACATCCTGGACTGGACTATTACACATATCCATACTGCAGCTCGGTTAGTCGCATCCGAAAACCCAGGACTGAAGACCGACAATATTTCTGTACTGCTCGCAGAGTATTGCAACATCTATATTCATCTCGCGCACCGTCTGGGTGAGAAGGTCCTGGGCCGCCTCGCAATGATTTAAATTTAGCTGGGGAACTCTCATTTCTGTTATCCGTTGCCTTCATTGATACTTGGTACGCCGGACACGTGAAACTCCCCATCGGGTGGTTCCTTTATCTTGCAGAGCACACACCTCGCCTCAGCGCTTTTGCAAGCCTGACGCAAGTGGCCGTCTTCTTCCGCATCGGTGACAGGATTTCGACCTGTCCGCCCCTTGGCAGTCGCGCGCCAGATGTCCGAACGCCAACAACGATAACACTTCCGCACAATTACTTTCTCTCTAACGGCGGCAGTTTACCCACCCAATGCGAACACGGCCGTCCTCAATGCCCTCCTGGCTAGTTCCGTCGGTAGACGGACCCACTGCAGTTTGTGTGCCTCTGTAAGCCCTCCGTACGGATATGACACTTGCTAGCTCAACAGGCGATTTAAGTTCCCTGCTTACAGCTTCACAGACTTCGGCGCCGTTGTCAACTCGTCAAGGTCGTGAATCTCGAGAGTCGTTTCGTCTCCCCGCGTCGTTACTCTTGCTAACTCGCCCAGTTTTTTGGATATAGTTCAGATATCTCGGAGGCTGCTGCAGATTTCCGCAACTCCAGCAGCAGGTATCCGGCTGCATTCCTCCTCACCTTTGCGACGTTCTCACAGCATCTTTCAGAGATGGGTCGCCCTTGATCTGCCTTAGAAATATCTGCATAGGAAGGGCCTCCGTCATTTGCCTTAACAATAACGAGTTCGGGGCGATAGGAGTGCGGCTTCGGTGGCCTCCGTCTCTTTCTCCCTACGACATGCCAATCCATCTCATGATTTTGGTGTGGTGTCTCATCAGACGGTTTGTGCAGTGCCTGAGGAACTTCAGCATGTTGAATGTTCATTCCCTGCACCGACTCTGATAGCTTCTTCTCTGCCACTTTCGTAGATTTCAGCGGTCTCTCTTTCCTCGACGAAGTTCGTCCACCGCCTACTGTGGTCCGCAACTCCGCCGCCGCTGTCAAGGGCCACCACAATCATCAATTCGGCCAATATCAGAAGTCTGTGGTGAAACCTGCGTCTCCACCTCCACGTCCTCAGGCAAATCACATCATTAACAGCGGTTCGCAACTCCGCGCGAGGACCTACCACGATCATCAGAATTCCGGCCAACACTGACGTCATCGGCTGATTCCGTGTCCGCGCCTCAACAGTCTTCGCGCCAATTACATCGTTCCCCGTAGGCTGCACCTCCGCTGCTGCTGTCGATGGCCCTCCATAACCATCAGTATTCGGATCGACACCCCATGTCTGAGGTGAAGTCTGCGTCTCCGCCTCAACTGTCTTCGAGCTTATTACAGATAGTGACTCCTCCATGTCCACCATCTCATCAAAGTCAGATTCGGATGGAACTGACCATACGCTTTCTCCCCGTGAACATTATTCCTTGACAGGACAAAATGCAGGAGATTCCGATCTTCTTCCCCAACTCCAGAAACTTCACTCTCCTATTCTCTTCCCAGACACCACTTGTGAGCTTGGCTCCCCCCAAAATCCATGGAGCGGCACCGAACTATCGGGGCTTTCACCCGATCTGAATCGGTGGCGAGATTCGGCGTCAACGCTCGACTCGCTTGGGTAGTAAGTTTTGAGGCTCACTCATACCCATCACTGGTTTATTTTTCGGGGTGACCTTCCCTTAGCGTTTTATATGCTACCGCCACCGCCAGAGAGATGGAATTGGAAGGAAGGTGAGAAAGGGGATTTTCGTAGGGATAGGAAGCAAGATCCCATAAGCTACTCAGTCCACCTATTGGATCTTGTGGATGGGAAGGAAACTAGGTGGGAAAGTAGGATATTAGGGGGAAAGGACAGCGGACAGCTGCTCCTTTTAGTTCGCTTTTACGACAGGCGAGGTCCCGTGGGGCTATTCTACAAAAAACCCCGGAACCACACAGGGTTGTGTATATATATGTATATATATATATATTATATATAGTATATATATATATTATATATATTATATATATAAATATATATATATATACACACACAATTTCCATTAAATTAAAAATTAATTTGGACCTCGTTCCGGGATATAAGTACTTTTTTTTTAATTTCTCAATCTTCCTGTTTTCTAACGGTAGAATCAAAATATTACTTAATGAATATTAAAGAAGAGTAACATCTTGTCATGCAATGAAATTTTGTTGAGTCGTTTTGAAGAAAGTGGCGTTTAAGCGTTACTGAAAATGCAAAATTTAAAGCTTTTTTTCACAGAACTCTTTTCTCTTTTCAAAAAGCTTCAAACTTGTTGTACATTTAGTGATAAATGCTCTGTTTAATACGACATGAAGTTCATTTTGGGATATTTTTGTTTTTTTTCTTTTAAAAATTACGCAAATGTTTGTTTGTTTTTTGTTTTGTTTTAAATATCTCTCACGCCGTTAATAAGTACATTGCCAGCAAGTTGTAAACACTTCAGCATTTCTGAGTTAGGTAGCTTTAAATGACTTCCAATTAAAGTTTTTGAAAACTCAAAAATTTTCTGTGAAAATTTTGCATTTACAGTAACGCTTAAACATCATTTTCTTAAAAATGGCTCCAAATTTTTCAATGAAATTTCAATTGTTTGTTTGTTTGTTTGTTTGTTTATTTATTTATTTATTTATTTATTTATTTATTTATTTATTTATTTATTTATTTATTTATTTATTTCATCCATCCACCCATTCATTCATACATTCATTCATTCATTCATTCATTCATTCATACATTCATTCATACATTCATTCATTCATTTACTTACTTACTTACTTACTTTAATCTGTGGCTTAAACCGAAATTCCGCGGAGGCACTAGCATTTAAATAAATAACTTCCATTAATCCCCCTGAATTTTACGTGCCGGAGACTAGCTTGTTATGTTAAGTCCCCGATACCTAAGTTATAATTGACCACTGACTAAGTTATAATTGACTGAGACGAGACTTGACAGATTTTGTTAATTAATAGATTACTTCTGTGCAGTAGGTAATTGACGATTACTCCAAAAGCGCGGAGCGCTCAAGGCCCTTCAATAGGCTTGGAGACGCGTTGCGTCTAAGTTGACGCAACAATTTTTTTTTTAATATAAGAAGCACCCGATCCAACATGCGTCGTACGCCTTTTGAATTTGCCTTTTGAGTAATCGAATCGCCACTAACGACAATCTCGATCGATTATGCTGATCGAGTCTTCTTCTGACGATCCCGTCTCCCGATATTGGAGTGAGTGTGTGGGTGTGTATGAACAGTGGTTGGTTGGTGAAGGCCTCTACGTTTGGAAGGTTATGGCATTGTTTTATTACGTTTGAACATTAGCTGGAGAACTTGCGGTTCCCCCAGCATTCGAGGTCAGTTTATATTTGTGATGGCGAGTTGTCTCAGGACTGTGTCAAGTAAATTAAATCCTATCAATCAAGCCGTTTCTCGAAGAAAGCATGCTACCTTATCACGTTTGGAAGGACGACTTCGCATGCATATGTTGAAGTCACAGTTTTTAGAAGAGGTAAGAATGATGTCAGTTAGTGGAGTTATTATCGTCTTAAGCTACTAATTATTAGTGTGATGTAATGGACTGTCAACATTATGAATATGTATTTATTACGTTCAATTATCGAACTTAACCTTTATCTTCCTTACAGTTTCTAGATTCAAGAGTACGCCGAACCGATGTTAAACACTGTTCATTGGCAGTTTCGAATATTTCGCCTTGTGCATGGACAAGCCGTCATTGTTCCCCCGTGAATGTGGTAGAAGAATGTACCGGGATCGATGAACAGAAGCGCAAAGATTATTTTTTTAATGAACACGCTGACAGCCCGCCTGCATTATATTGTAGGTTACTTGAGATATCGCCAAATGCCGGAAGAACTCTACATAGCTACAATCCTATTATGGTAGGAGTGAAACCGTTTGAAACAACATCAGATGATATAATTTTATGGAAGGAAGATAGAACCAGTAGAAATGTTGATAGTGAAACCGTAGAAGAATTATATTCCGTTTATACATCTGGAGTTAGTATGAAAAAAGAACATATTGCTCTCTCAGATTACGAAAAACAAATGATTTTACTAGCAGATGGTGGTAATGAGAAAAATCAAGAACCACATCAAAATAATCAAAGACCAACAGAAGAGCAACTGGCTAGAGTCTTTCAAGTTTTAGGAGAAACTGTGAGTATATTTTAGGTACATTTTTACTTCTTATATTTGAATTGTGTAATTAAGGTAATTTAATGGTAATTACTTTTCAGCTTCCAAGTTTGTTCACTCAACCATTAGATTATTCAATCTACAATCCTAATCTTATTTTTGAGAATAATATACGTGGTACTCGGACAGTGTAAGTATTTATCATAAATAATTGTGATAGTGTAATACTTTTCTTGTAACAATATGTATTTATAAACTAATTACATTGCAGTGGACTGTACCACTATGTGAAGCAAATGGCTTTGCTGCGAACCGTTGGACATTTCAAATTTGCTTATGTAAAATTCGAAATTCTTAAAATAACTATGCATCCTGAGGATGGAACAATTAGAGTGAGGTGGCGAATTAGTGGTTTAACAGGGCTCAAGGTAAAATGAAAAGTGACAAAAATCAGCGTATTATGAATGTAATATTTATATTTTGCACTGTTTGAGAAAAAATCTGTTTTGTTCAGGTTTTCATGAAATTTTGGAAAGTCAAGGTTTGGAAATTAAAGGAAACTATAGATAAAAAGGAATCGTGAGTATTTTTGTGTCTGTGGTTATTTCCAATTTGGTCTTTGACCCTTAACAATACCATATTTCTTTTCAGGTGGTATGATGGATTTTCAGTTTTTCATGTTGGAGGAGGAGATGGCTTAATTTATAAGCATGTGGCTGACAAAGTAAGTTATTTTTATCTGTTAAAATTTCATGTTAACACAAGTCAGTTAAAATAGAGAATATGATACAATGAGATAATAGTGATTGGGAGGGTGAAAGATGGGATGAGGAATTCACGAAGATGGGAGTATGTTGTCTCCTGATATACTTTTCGTTCACCCTCTAACTGCTATGGGCTGTTTGACTGTGAGACATGCGTTGTGCGTCATGCTTCTCGCTGCTGGCCCTGTTGTGAACTGAGCTCACTCACACATATATATCTCTTAAGACAATTCAGTTTTCAGTAAGTCCTAGCGTAGTTCTAGGTTCTGCGTAGTATGTCTATAGGCTCCCATTGACATACTGACTGAGCATACATCCAGAGGCTACCACATACTAAGATTATTTTGCATATCAACTCGTCTAGAGCAGTCAAAGGGCTAAATTTAAAAAAAAGAAAGAAAAAATAAAAATAAAAAAATTCCACCCCACACTCATGGAATTTAATAATACTTATATATTTTGCGCTAGGGTTTTTGAGACACCTTCAGTAAAAGAGCATGCATTTACTTACCACAAAAGTTGAAAAATATGAAAAACGCTTTTAATTCACTAGCATTTTTATACTAACTTAAATCTATGACAAAGTTGATGTTTCCCTATACATTTCCATTTTGAGGATGGGGTTTGAACCTTCAGCCCTCATGATTAACTTAAAACACCCTTGAGTGTAAGCAATGCATTTTAAGCCATTATACTTTTAGAAAAAATATGTCAAAAATCTTGTTTGTTGGTGAATATGGATATCTTTTATTAGTACTGGAAAACACTCCTGTTGTCATTAGAAATCCAATTACATATATCTTATTGTTTCATTGCATTTCACAATGAAAAACTCGGGACACAGCACTTGCCTGGACTATTGTTAGTTATCCTCAAAACTTAACTCGTCACCATGGACTTCTCCATTTTTTTGAGTGTTATGAACTGCCAGTCGAGACAACTTCGTTGTGTAGCACTGTTTACTCTACTTCAACCCACAAGTTTTTGGTAGTGTGTTTGAAATATAACACTCCTACAAAATTGGTAATGATAGTATTTTGCACAATGAAACTTGACTGCATTTCAAAAAATGATTTTAATCTAATTCTATTTATTTCTCTTTCTTTCTTTCCATGTCTTCTTCCTTTTTGCTTTTTCCATTCTACTTTTCTTATTTTTTTATTATGTGGAATATTGAGTAAATAACAAAGAAAGTAAATGAGGCTGTAAAAGTGTGAAAGAATATTATTTTCAATGTTGAAATGAATGTTTATATTTAAAGCATAATTGATGGGAGCAGTTGATAATGCTTTGCAAATGTAAATTGCCGTTAAAGAAAATGAAGTATCTGTAATTTGCAGCTGATATTTACTTGCGAGAAATCTGCGTGGCATGTACATTTTAGTGGATAAAGTCTGTTGCCAACTTAAACAGTTGTAAGTTTTCATAAATTGTTTTACTAACCATATGGCAATTGAAGAGCAGCACAACAGTGGTAATTAATTTAGTGAGGGTACTAAATACTGTAAAAGTCAAAAAGCTGTTAAGTGGAGTTATGCTAAGGATATTTTTGACAATTTATAAGAAAACATTGACGCAAAACCCTGTAAGAGTGCTAGTGCTGGATAATTCCCCAGTTCTGCATCCAACAGATGATAATCACAGATAACTTGTAACAATGTGTCTTAAGCCCTTAAAATCAGGTTTACGTGCTCCTCAGGGGGCAAGACTTTTGGGGGACAATTGAGACTTAAGGTATGTCTTTTGAATGGTATTCTACTAAAAGATACTCTTTTGAACCTATATTTTTTGTCTTAAGTTCTTCTGGAGACACCAACTCTATAGTGTGGATGCTCAGATATGAAAAGTATCTCTAAATGGTGTATACAAATAAATTGAAGCAATAGCGAAGGAAATAATATTCCATTATTATTAAAGAGGCTATTTGAATTTCTGTAAAATGTAATGTCAACGCTTAACAGTATTACAGTGTTTACTTGCGCTCAATACCAGGTTTTTGATGCTGCTGGAAGTCAAAATTCAATATTAAGCTATTTTTCAGTGTTAAACCTTTGATTTTCAGAGTGCAGAATGTTTCAGCTTGTTCAGACTAAATATTGTCCAGCACATTTCTTCAAATATTCATCTAGAACCACTTGTTTTAAGTCTCATTTATTTAAAGTTTAAAGCTTAGATTTGCAGAATGTTATTGTATGTAGTATAAAGTAAAATGCAACATTCTGTAACTGTTGTTTATATGTCATTTAATGCTCAATAGTTAACAAAATGCTTCAGTCATCTGTTGGATTACAAAAAGAAATTAGTGATGCTACAGCACAGACTTTCTAATACTAATTAGTTTCCTTATCTCTTACATCTGGCTACCTTTCAGTTTTGTCCCCATCCGTCCATCTCCCTTGTTGACATCAAAAAAACATTTTTTCACAATTACGTAATTTTTCATTCCCTAGTAGCAGAATAGAACTTGTGGTGCTACAAAAGCACATTTTGTGCTTAATATATAACTCTTGAATTTTTTGAAAATTCAGAGAGTTCAATGAATAACTACTGCATCTTTCTTTAAGTGACCTGTCCTCTACCTGTGGAAAAATTTGACAGAAAAATTTAGAGCCGTTTTTGTGAACAAAAATTTTAATTGCCTTTACCTCAAGCATAAATTTCGTCAAAACTACTCTTTATTTCCCCAAAATTATAATTGTGTGTCATAAAATATCACATGTTATAAATTATTATAAATTCGACAAAAATTACTCTTTTTTTCTTTCTTAAAAAATTGAATCTGATCTTATTTAAAGAACTAGTTTTAGAACTGATTAGAATGAGAAAATGAGGTGACTTAACTAATTTCCAAGTTTCCTTCATATCGGTATGTCACATTTCGAATACCTTCTACCCTGGCTCATAGAAATCAATGGAATAGTTTCTGAAGAGAGATGGCTTATTAAAAACACCAATTCCGCATCCTGTTCATTTTAAAATTAATGTATGTTAATGGAGTTGTAGCCGATTTCTTACATTTTATTAGAAAGAATATTGTTTTCTTTCGGTGCTAGCAGAAAAGCAGAAGTACTTAAAATATTTTTTTTAATATGACACAAAATATTAAAATTTGGTTACGATATGTTCTTCATATGACGGAATACAATTTTCTTCATCTCTTTTTAATTTTTCCTGTTGAGCTCGTCAGGATATTTTCTTACGTTGTTGTGAGTTACTTGATAACTTGACTAGTCTGAAAAATAATATGGTAGTTACAATTCACAAATTTTGATATTTATGAGGTTCACACATCGACCAATTGAAATGGGGAAAGCAATACCTTTACTAATCACAAACTTTGAACTTCAAACTATTAAAAGATTATAAAACCAAAATACAGCTACATCATTCTCTGTGAGCATTCTCTTATATTTCTCAAGTATTTACACTTAAGCCAATGTAAATGCTGACTACATAACAGTAATGAGTACAGGTTTCACAACCAGAAACACCACACAAACAATTTTTGTTTAAATGTTTTACGTAGAAAATTATTCTGACTAATGCACTTGAAATACAATCACTACTGAACGGATACATTATAATGACACTACCACACACACTTATACATCATTTTCTTTCAATATTGCACTGATGAATGACTGTCTTATTCATATTTTCAATCTGGCGAAGAAGAAGGAAGAGGGGGGAATTGTTTAATAACATCATTTGTCATAGTAACTACTATCAATGAACTCGAACATTCATAAACAAGCAAATACAAAATTTTCACATTTTCTGTACTACTTACAAAAAGTTTTTCAAATGTTATTAGAGAAAATAGTGAACTTTTCAATAAACATGATGGTTTACTTTTTGTTTTTGTGCTATAAATTCTTTTTATTCTGTGAGTGATTATAAAACACCTATATTTCTCGTTATTTTTTTAATTTTCAGACCTCATGGCCTCTAAATCAGGCTTTCAGAATATCCATAGTTTTTGAGAAAATTTTCTTCTAACATTTCTGATTTATAGTTCCCATTTACTAAAAAACAATACTGATAATAAAAAAATTATTATTAGAAATGCTTTCAATTTTTTATTAAAAAACACATTAAACAATGAAATACAGGGTGTCTAGGGAGGAAACGTCAAAACTTCGCAAATAATCTCTTTAAGACAATTTAAGCATATTTTGTCTAATAAACTATGTGGATATTCCAAATGGTTAAGCTGCAATAAGCACTCAAATGTTTGTTTGAAAAATGGCTTTCTAGCCACAAATTTGCATTGCCAAAGCATATAAACCCTCCAGAAACATGTAAATTGTTTATTATTAACAAAAAAAATTGCTATATTTGTTCAGAAAGAAAAATTAATCAACAAATAAAAAAGCAGTAGAATTGTGTAAATTGGATGCTTTTTTTATTTCTGCGTTAATGTGTCTTTCTAAACAAACATATTGGGTTTTTTTGGTAAAGTCCTCCTAAAAATTAGTGAATGATTTTCAAAATTACAGAAATTCGAGTGAAACAAGATTGACAGAAGTGTTTATTCAGTTTGGAAAAAATCCTACACATAGTTTAGGCAGTAGTGTTGTTCACAGACAAGAAATGGTCTGACGTTTTGATAAAACAAAAAACAAAAACAACAAAGTACTTTTCCATATCGAGGACCCACAATCCTTGAAATATGACGTATAAGAGGAAGGAATTTACTGCATATTGGAACAAGATTTATCCATTTTCTCTATATCAAGACCTCACAATAAGTGGTTTTCTGCTGCAAAATTACCAGTTTTTTGCCATTGCAGTATATAACTTACTACATATACATATATTCATAGTAAGTTATACATACATACATATATAATATACATACATTCATGTATACATATATACTCAAAGTAAAATACATATACAATAAAGTAATATATACATATAAGATAAAGTAAAATTTAGTGTTGAATGACAAAATCATAAAATTAATAAAAATGTATAATTGATGAAATGTGTAATAAGATATATATGGGCTTGAAACAATTTGTAATTTATGGAAGATTTGAATTTTTGTTTTCTGAACCTGTAATAATTTTTATTCTATGTGATTTTCTCCTTTCAGTAAAAATTACTAATGAACTGGGGAGTATCTTAAAATCCAGATAAACATAATTTTCACATTTATTTGAAAAAAGTAAACAGTATACATTAATTTTAATGGGTTACCTTTTGTGCCTTAGAAACCATAAAATGCCAACCACATATCGTCACAAAACATTGCCCTGTTCAATTTGTCTTCAGTTTCCAAATTTAAGTTTTGTTGTTTCTTCAGTCTTTTACTAAGTTTTCAAAAAAATATTATCTTCTGATGTTTTATTATGAACGTGTATATCTAAAAAATTTTTAATTTGCAACTGAAGCTCACGGGATGATTATTTTCAGATGATGCCAGATGATGATCACGTTCCATCACGTGTGAAAGACACACCATCACTTGCTACAAAGTTAGCACTGTGTCTCGGTGTCCTATCTCCTCCTGGGATTCCGGAATTCGAGCATTATTTGACATCGTCTCAAAACTTACTGTCTCTTTCTGATGTCATGTTACCTTTAGAAAAAATAGCGTGATGGAATCGTGCTAATAGAAACTTAGATTGAAGTTGATATTTATTACAAGTAAGTAGAGCTTTTCTAAATCAAGAAATCTCTAATCTTGTCACTGCCTGTGATTTGTTCTTTATTGGTAGCACTTTTTTAAGTCTTGAACAGTATTTGTGAATGCCTTACGAAAGTTTTAGGTTTTGTTGATGTACTGTGTTAGTTATTTATACAATTATATAAAAAATGACTCACATTGAAAACTTGTCATGGTTATACTTGTTAGAAAATGTGCTTGAGTGAAGTTGTAGACTGTGCTTGTTATTTGTTTTTAAATTATGTGAAAAAAGTTTTGACTAACTTAGCAACTTGATAATAAAATATAAAATCATAGTTACGTAAGTTTCAAAATTTTATTGTGGATAGGGCATATGTATCCTTTTTTATATATCTAAAAACTTTATAAAAGTCTTAATTTAAAACTACTTCTGTAAAAAATAGTGAGATTTGGAATAATATTATTGGATGTGTCTTAATGTGTTTCATTCCTTGCAGCTGAATTGGTTACAAACAATTTGGTTGTGAAAGATCCTCAAGAAGTGAAGGAATTACATGATGTAATATATAGATGTATAATTGATGTACAGAAAGTTATAGTATTTTAGAGAGTTATAGATATGTATATTTTTTTTTATTTATATTAGTAGACCTGATCTATAAAATACATGTCATTGCCCCTATTCAATACATGTCACATGTCATTGAAACTGGATACTAGTAGAAAATACACAATATTGTGCAATTGAACACAGAATGAATTTGTAAATTGGTCCTAAATGCAACTTGGTTAACAATAAAGATAGATGTTTTCATATGATGTCAACTTACTATATATCTTGATATGGCAGATATGAAAATTTATTTTCTAAAATATGGTATTAAAGTAAACAATGTTTTCTGCCAAAACATGAGACTACTTCTACTTTGTAATATTTTGTTGATCAATAATCTTTTAACATCTTGGCAGAATAACTAGTTTTATCATTCTAATAAGGTTGCATCAAGTACATTAATGATAATAGTAGGATAATTACTATTGCATTTAAAATTCTGACCAGATTCTCAATTCATTGTGTTCAGTTTTGTATGTTGTATTTTGAGACTATGAATAAAATGTTACCAAGATGTCACGACTTTTTTTTCTGTTGAAATTACAGATAATAATATGAATTATAATTTGATGCCTATAAAGTGTTGGTGGTATAAGCCACATTTGGACCCATTGCCATAAAGTTTATCATTTTTGACTTGGTTGTAGCACGATTTCAGAGTGAAGATGTCAGTAGTACCCAGCAATATTGACAACATGTCATGCTTTCTAAGAATTTGGGAAGACACTTGTTCTGACATTTCTAAACATCATTTATGGTAGTTAAAATATTTTGACAACCATACCGAACAACTATGAGCTGTGGTAGTTTGTTTTTAAATCAAATTCTAAGAAGAGTTTCATAAAAATGCATTTAAAGTTTTTTGAGAATCTTCTTTATTTACTTCAGCATCACTTGTTTCACAGCCCGTAAACTCTTTTTCATAAAGCTGCTACACAATTGGTGACAAATTTTTGAAGGAACCATTAATGTCCTTTTTTGTACTTCAGAGGAGTTGAAATTAAATTGATAGCAGGGGTTACAGTTGTAGATGAGTTACAAAGAATGTTAATAAAAGTTGGGGCTATTATTAGGTTACGTTCAGTAACTCTTAGGTTTCTATCACACGAGTGTTGCATTGTCATGTATCACCTAATATTGACAACTTCAGCTGCATTGATGCCTATTCACATGTGTCACTAAACATGTCTTAGATTAACATTGTATCTTGTATGAAAGAGCACATGAACGCTCATGGCGACTCTTGCATTGATCTCAACACCTGTCGCCTAGAAGGTATCGCACCTTGAAAGCTTGAAAACACATTATCTTGTCTTGTGTTGGAACAGTGGGCACAACACAATTACCAAGAGTGGGCTTGTGTACCATTTTGCTTAACATACACTTTTAAATTGGGCTGTGCCATACTTTGCTCTATCTGAGAAAAAAATTTGGACTAATAAATTTGGAAAGTTGAGAAAATTTTGAAAATGTCCATGAGGCTTCATGTAAAGAACCTCCAAAAATCAAAACATCCATTTCAAATTCAAGGAACCACAACATCAATTATACCAATTTTGGTGAAAATCAATCCTATGGTTTAGCTGCGGTATTCAGGACCCACAGAATGTGGGTCCACAGATAGATTAGGATATTATACAGTAGATAATTATTTTTAGTAGCAGATAATTTAACATTTCAAGATGTTATTGTCATTTTAAAGCTACTACTTATAATATTAATAATAATATTAAAACAATACATTATATCAATTCTGTTAGCAACTACATAAAATTTAACAATATTAGTATTTATGTTTAAAACTTGAAATAAGGAGGAGGCAGGTTTTGACCAGTTTTTTCTTCTTTTTTTCTTTCAATTTGTACAAGTAGTCCTACTGCAGCACCTAATGCGTCTAGCGAATCCAGAGAAACAGAAATTTTTTTGTCTTTCTACATCACAAGATGCGATATGCCAGTTCGTTTTTCTTTGCTTCAGCTCAAAAACAGATAACATGAAACAGAAAGTCAAATGGGACAAGAAATTCTTATTTATTTATATTTTTTAAGGAAAATATTGTTGTGATTTGAATATTCCTTTACACTGTACATGTTAAGCAGGAAAGCTTTCAATTTACTTATAAATGGATGAATTGTGTTTGTCTTTAATATCATTGCCTAGTTTGTTGTGAAGTGTAATGCCCTCCATTAGGGTACTTTTTTGATAAAGTTTAGTTCCATAGTGGGAACATGTAGGTTATCCTTTTGACGAGTGTTGTAGTTGTGTACAATAGAATTTAAAGTAAAAGTGTCTTTGTTTTCCATGAGAATTTTCTTTGTGAAGACCACTATTTCAAATATATACATGCATGGTAGAGGAAGAATCTTTAGTTTATTGAACAAAGGTTTGCAAGACTCCATCTTATGAGTGCTGGTCATTGTTTGCAATATTCTTTTTTGGATAATAAATGTGCAAGTGCTTTCAGGAGCATTTCCCCAGAATATTATTTCATATTTTAGGTGTGAGAGCACATTTGCAAAATACATTGTTTGAAGTGTCTCAATGTTGGAGCTTGGCCTGATGGTGTATAGGGCATAGCAAGATTTGGTGAGCTTCTTGTTAAGATTTGAGATGTGAGCATTCCATTTTATGTTTTCTTGAATTGTTAAACCAAGGAAGGTAGTTTCATGATATATCTTTACAGGGTTATTGTTTTTGAGCAAATGCTGTGAGAGTTTTTCTTTAGATCGGGGATTCATGAAATTTAGAGAGACTGTCTTGGTGGTGTTTATGATGAGTTTGTTTCTTGAAACTATTTTACTAGTGCTTCCAAAGTTTTGCGAGTTTCTTTTTCTAATGATTGTTGTGTTTTTGCTTTGGCGATTGTTTGTGTCATCTGCAAATTATTTTGTTATTTCTTAAAGCCAAATGCATGTCATTCATGTATACAAGGAATAGTATTAGCCCAAGGATGGATCCTTGCGGGACTCCACAATTTATCATTTGAGGACAGGAGTAGTATGAGGAGATTTTGTTTTCTTTACTGCGCCGAAGGGCAGCTATTTGGCTATGGTTTGATAAATATGATTTGATCCATTGGCATGCAATGCCTCAAATCCCTAGCATTTCTAGTTTTCTTTAAAGTATTTGATGGTCAATAATGCCAAAAAGCTTGAGAAATCTAAGAAAAGGTTAATGGAAATTTCCTTCTGATTTAGTGCACTAAGTATGTCATTTAAAAAGGAGAAAATGGCTGTGTCTGTGGATCTATTACTCCTGAAGGGTGAATTTGAAAAATCAATATAAACAGAAATATTTGCTATCTCAAGAACTATTGAAAATAACTTGAAAGAATGTCTGGTCATTAATTAAGGAATCAAAACATTGATTAATAAATGCATCCAACACAATTCATTCATTAAAATAATGAAGTAATTCTCTCATCGTCCATCTTGAATTAAGATGAAATTTATTGTGAATTCTCATGCTACACCTGTTGTAAACATTAAACTGCAAATCCTCGGGGCTACAGAGGACCTCGTAAGGCAATCTTCCATCATTCTAGTAACTTTCAAGGATAAAATATTTAATTAGTTCGAAATCTCAGCATTGAGCATTCAGGTCTTTTGCCTCGCTAGTAATTAGTATGAATTTAATATAATGTATTGCAAAACAGTCCGTGGCCTTCTGCTCTTATATGGCTCATTACCTAGAGCAGCTTCCACTCAAGTTGTGCATGATTAATTTAGTAATGTTGTCAGCACTGGGCAGTGTCCTGTGGCATTTTCAACTGTCTGAGTAGTCACATGTTTTATAATCTGATTCCATGATTGATTCTTAGCTCCTACAGTCACTTGGCTGGGAGGGATGTGTGTTTGAAACTCATATCAGTAGTATTGATTTTTCGTTCACACCTACCCCCAAGATCTTGCTCTAGACTATGGGCTGCCTCTACTTTTGGTCATCCAGTGTCCAAATCTGATTGTATGATACTTCACTAGAGCATCAGTAAATGTGGATTAAATAATTTCTCTTGCACCTTTCAGCTTTAATCCAGGCTCATATGATGGTTTACACATCCTAATTAATATGCAATAATAGTCAGTCCTAGTGATCTCTCTTCATATCATTTCTCAAGCAACTTTTCTCACCATTGATGTAAATGTAAACAGTACTTATGACTAAAGAGGGCATAATAAGTTGTTCTTTACCTTCTCTTGGCTTTTGGATCTTTCTAGTCAATATGGAATGAAATATCTAATATTACAGGATATTACTGTAACAGGATGATACTTGGATTGTTTCTCATAACTCAGAATTTACATTATTATTATTATTATTATTATTAATTTTTTTTACAGAATTTTTGTATTATTTAAAAAAAATTAATTTTATGCTTCATACTTATCATGAAATAACCTTTTCAAGTCCTCTGATGCAGACTTATTCACTGAATTGAATTTCCCTTGCTTCAAAATGTTGATAGAAAACTACATAAGATAATGTTGAACTTTTTAAAATCAATTTTGCTCAAATTCTCAAATAACAAAAGTTTTCGTCTAGGTCTTCATTTGGGGAATGTGTAAAATGATATTTTTTGAAAATCGCATAGGTTTTATTTTTTTCCACATATCTACAGATGTCAGTGAATTAAACCGACAATTGGATGGATTATACAATAAATACAAAATATAACTTTCAACTCTTCTCTACTTCGTGAAATAGCCTATAAGTTATATGTTGTACTCTGAAAAACATTTATAACAAAGCATGTAGAGGTACTGTGAGAGTCACAAATGAGAATTTTTCTATGACAACACCAGGACAAATAGCAATATGCTCAAAAACTGTAGGATTATAAAACTGCACATGAAAAGTTTTCCAATTTTTTAGGTTCACAGGTTGGGTATTACCTTATATTGAGCTCTCTTCAAGTCCATTAAATGTAGAGGCAGGAAAATATTTTGGAAGAGGGCAGTGCCAAAAAGCAACAGCATGAATCAGATTCATCTAATGCTAAACGTTGACACATTTCTCACTGAAATTCTCTAAGTACCATTAATATCTAGCAATGTCCTGCTAACATATATGTATAGATGTATTCACAAATGATTTATAAAATATTTTAGTACAATCAAGGTTCTTACATCTAAACTGTTCAGTATATCTTTTCTTTGGCAGTTCTCAGAAGCTTACAGCAGGAAAGGGTCAAGCAAATCATTTTGGAGGCAGCTTGAACAAGCATGGTATGAACAATCAGGATGAGAGTTTGCAGCTCTCTAACATCACAATAGAATAATTCTTTTAGACAACACTTTACATCACGGACTTTGGGGTTTAGTTTTGTATAGCTTGTGCTTTGTACATCAATGAAGTGGCAAACATTTTATTGATCAATTCTCAAATTGTACTTTAATAGTGATTAATCAAATGGGCACAAGTAATGTAATGCCAAAACAACTAATATTTGCTCTACATGTACAAAATTACTATGTTTAAGAGTTCACAGATTTAAAACTATAATCACAATTTCTTCAAAAATAGATATTAGATTTGCAGAATTTTTAAGATAACACTTATTGCTGATTTGCCAAAACTGCTAAATACAAACAAATACTTTGTTCACAACAATTCACACAAATTTTCAGTTATTACTCTAGATTAAAATTAGTAAGACAATCTTGCGTACCTAAAACATCTGCAAATAATAGCAGCTGAAATCAACGCTCCCAATCAGTTTCATGGAAGACACAAAATACTTCTAGTTATTAATGGAAGAACTACAGTTAGGCCTAGGGCAAGAGATTTTTTCCTAAATCAATTTACAATATTTTAGCAAACTGAAGAGAATTAAAATTTTAGGGAAATCACACAAAATTCTGCAACTGTCATAAGTAAAAGGAGAGTACCTTGTTTTTCATAACACATTTGGGTGAACTGTGTTCAATGTATCAACCCTGAGTCTCTGCATGAAGAGAAATCATCTTCGTTTTGCTGATCGACAATATGCGTGACTAAAATTGTAGTGTGCGTGATTTTCATGAAAGATACTAATTTTTTATCCTTCAACACTACTTCGTTTTGTATTGATAATCCTATCATACTTCAGTTGGATCTCAGTATTAAGCTACTTCTTGCTTATCAACATATGAAATTATAAATATTTGTGATATATGCCTTGTAACAAAGTATGTAAAATACAAAATATGAAGCCCTCGTTATGAACACATGTGGACCAAATATTGTGAAAAAAATTTCACATGTGCTTAACACAGTATTCCTGACATTGTTTGTCAGTTTGTTACAATTCCAAGTTAATTTCTTGCAATCATAACAGTACTTGAATGATTCAGAATAAAATATGATAAAATGCTATTTCTTGTAAAACAACTCTGCTGGAGTTTCATAAACCAGCAAGTTACAACAAATTTTCATTCCTTTCTTCTTGCTTTCCCCACAGCAAAGCTTATTAAAAATTATTGCCAGAAAGAAATGAAATAAAGTATATTATCACACAGTAACCTGAACATTCTGTACCATATTACTCCAGTCAACTTTTGAAGGAACCAAGTAAAATGCAGGAGAGATTTTGGATCCACAAGGACACTGGCAACCTGTAAAAATCCAAACAAAATTGTAATACTACTTCAGCAGTGTTTAGCAGAGGCCACTGTTTCTTTTAAGATAGAAATAGGTGAAAATGATTAAACAACAATAATTTACAAACCCATAATCCAACTAAAGGATCCCAATTTTGTATTGCACTTTGGACAGCTAATTTTTCCTTGGAGTGAAGTGGTAACTGATTGCATCCAAGCTAAAGGTTCCACAAAGTAAGTGTCTCGACACAATTCCAAATCAGTATAATCGGGTCGGCCCCATCTTTCATCAGTCCAGAGCGGTTTCTCTTTAGGCATATGTGGCAGCACATTTGATGCAGAAGCTAAGACTCTTCTGGATACAAAAAGCACAAAGAAACAAGAGTTTCAAAGGTAGTGTCCTCTCTATAAGATCGTGCTCACATACTTAAACAAAAATCATTCTTCTTATTACAGAATTGTGTGAAAAGTGTATACATTAATTCTTCTGAAAATAGGCATAGAAAAAACACCTCAAACTTATAAATAAGCACTGTAAAAATATGTGTTAAATAATCACAGTTCACCAAAAACTCCTGTTGCTGTTGTTGTTTGTTGGTTGCTCTTCTTAGTATTTCTTAGTTCCTATATTTTCCATTGTGTATCTTTCTTATTTTGATATTCTGAAGTTGTGCTGTAATCTTCATTGTGTTGTTTATTCTCGTTTTTGGATTATTGCGTTAATTTTTTCTTCCTGTTTTTGGTCTATTTCCTTTTTGTACGATCAATTAGTATAGAGGTTGATCCATTGCTCTTCTGATACAATGTTATGTAGGGTGCCTATTTTTTTTTCATGCTCAGTTTTCTCAGGATTTTGAATTCTACTCTTTGTTGGCTTCTAGTGTCTCTTTCTACAGCTTTCACTGTCTTCCCTTCTTGACTTTCTTGCTATTCTTCTAACCTTAGCTCATAGATTTTTATATTTCACATTTTCTGATATATTTTTTGACTAAAGGTATTTTCTATAAACATTTTTCTTCTCCTTAATGAGGTCTGCTATTCGTATGTTTAAAGATGGAAGCCGTTTCTCATTCTTTTCTTGTTTATTATCAATTGTCTCTTCTGCTACCTTTTCCTTTATCCTTCAAGGTCTTCTTCTGTTTGTAGCTTACTTTGTACGTATGGTTGTTTCTTATATTGTTTTCCTCCAGTAGGTGTATTTTGAAAGTTTTTTCAGCTGTTCTGTTGTTTTTAGATTTTGTTGTAATTTTTGTATATTTAATCACTATTTTACTCTCTACCAGGTGGTGGTAGTGGTATATTTTTAATTATTTGATAAAAAACTATACTTAGTTTTATGCAGATATAGGAAGTTATTATTATTATTACACTTATTATTAAATATGCTTTATTTTATCAATTAATAAATTAAGTAATTTGTGGCAAAAATGTAGTTCTAGGAACTACCTTTTTAGAAACTAAGCACAGTGCATACTATATAGATAAGTATCAAATGAAATTATTATTGATTCAATATTCATTTCCTGAAATTTTGAGAAATTAGTTGAAGGCATCTGAAACATTTCTGATACTTGCAAAGATGTTTGCACAATGCTATGTAAAATTTAGTAATAAATATTATTGTTAATGTGTATATTATCAGTACAGTATTACAATTAGTATTGGTAAATTGTTGTGCTATATTGACTCATTCAAGTGAATACAGAATTAAATGTTTACAAATTGTAAAAATGGATTTGATTGTCTTTAAAAATTAGGATATCTTCCCATCCTAATAATGTGTGTTTAACTCTTTCATGAAGAGTTTATTTCAATCATTTCCAAAATGACAGCACAATATTTTGGCCACTAAATTATATAATATGTTCACAAAATCACAAAATGCTCAAAAGAGCTATCTAAAGTTACAACAAACTTAAACAATTCAAAAAAAAAAAAAATTATCTTTAATATCTACTAATCACAACTAAATTACTTGCCTTCAAAAATCTTCAAGGATATTTTTTCTATGCTTCTATTTTCCTTTTAAACAAAAACTAGCATTTGTTTCTTTTACATTAGATAATAAATAAACAAACCTGCATCTGCGGCACCTGTACACCAGTGGCTCAGGTCGAACTGTTATTAATCCTGGATCAGGTTTGATCACATCTACACAACTCTGGGGCAAGATTTTCACTGAACATAAATAACACATATTAAGAGCATTTATAGGTAATTTTACACAAGAAGCTACACCCTGTTACTTCATATTCATTACCTTTCTTTACTTGGTCAGCAGCTATATGCAAGCGGAACATTCGGAACTGCAAATGATGTCTATCTACACACCATCCCATGTATTGATACAGTCGTAGCTGATCCATAAAGCCTGGATTTGGCCTCACAAAGCGCCTCTGTGCTTGGACTCTGGAGTATTATTGTGCAAAGAGATTGTAACATAATTACACATTAGGTTGAGAAATAAAAACAGTGCAAGCATATCAACGTCAAATTCCATGAAACATATTCATGATGCAAATCGATCCCATCTTAGGATCGGAGGGAGGAAGAAAAAAAACAACCAGAAAGTTCATAAGTAGTTAATGAAATTGCTTTCTTTCCCACTTAAAGGAATAATTGAACGTGTCTTGCATGATTCACTTATTAACATTTTAAATTATAATATTATTTTATATGAAGTGTTGTGCTGGAATGTATTAATAGTAATAAATTATACTTTAAAACTAAATGTTGATAAAACTATCTTGCAATAAATTATTGTATTAAGTGTTGAATAATTGTGTCTTGTATATGGCAACGTTATAGTTTCTTCCTGCCAATGGCAACAGAATCAGGCCACATTTTTATCAAATATGACGTTTCAGTATTATTGATGACGGAAGTTTTATGCACTAGAACATAACAATTGGCTACGAGTTTATGCGAATGGATCAAAGTAAACAAGCTCGTTTGAAGGACGCGCGAGTGGTATTCACGAAGTCGATGAAAGTAGGTACCTCCAACAATTCGATACACGGTACGCGATCTCACGGTTGATTTCAGAAAGTTCGCGCGAATGTACAAACGTCCATTTGTGCTTTAAAGCGAGCTAAATTTGATGACACCACATGGCACGGAGATCATATGGATGAACAATGTGATGACCAGTCGTGCGAATAGGAAGGATACAGACACAGTGATTTCAATCAGTTCTAGGTTACAGTTTCTTCTATCAATTGCGATACCTGTAGCAAATTTAATCATCTTTCAACAGCAGTTACTCAGGTAGGTCACTTCATGGTGTTTTATGAACAAATATCTACATTTTCGAAGTAGAAACGGGTCACTTCCAGGCAAGTATGTTAGTAACAAGGTACTTAGATGTCTTGAATAAAAAAGTGAAATGTACAGAGCAATCCCTAATAATTTATTGGAACTTTGAACACTTCATTTTTTATCTTGATAGATCAAGATACTTTTTTAATCATTTAACATGGAGAAATAAGGAAACATCTGAATTTACATAACTTGAAAGAAAATGGTCAAAAAGAGACATTTGTTATAAAAATGAAAGTCTACTTACCTTTCAAATGCTTCATCTAATGAAATCTGATATTTTTTCATCATATATGCAATAACAATTGTAGCACTTCGTGACACACCGAAATAGCTGAAAAGATAATACATCATTGATTGGAAGGAAGCAAATATCCAATACATTATTTCACATTTCAACACTTCACACACCAATGTATAAGAATTTGTCCTTCTTCTTGTGCATTCTTTATGAACTCTGAGGCTTCTTCAAAGTGACTGACTAAATCTTCTCTTGGTGTATCTGTGACTGTAATATGTAAATGAAAAATAAATTTCTTAGTTAAATGTCAAAAGCGAGTTTGGACCACAAAGAATATCATGAATTGTATAATAAACTTTTGTTCCTACCTTGAATGAATTTAGTTTTTACACCTGGAAGCATTATTATCTTGGTAGGTAAGGGACACGAGTCGATTGTCAATATATGATTAATTTTATGTTTTGACAACACTTCCACATCTGTAGCTGCTGTGAGATTACCTAAAAAATTGGTTTATGTTACTACCTCAAAATTTTTTTTATTGTCATTCAACAAGCTTTGCATGCCACAGGTAGAATTGTAAATCACGTAGCAATTTACCTAGCCAAATTCCTGGTTCGATGAGGTCGAGGTTAGTAGGTCCAGCATCGAAATCGTCTCTTTCCAGTTGAGAATTTTCTCTCCGTCGTAATGACGGCTTTCTCAACGATCCTACTCGTTCAGTCATTCCCGAGAAACTTGAGTTTTACTTCAATACAATGATAAGAATATCGTACAATTCTCTTCGAAATATCAAAATATATTGACACTACTGAACGACTTCCGCGGTAGATCCACTACAATAAATAATCGGCGTATACGTAAAAATAACATTTGTACAGGTTAGGCCATAAGTATCAGCACTGGAACCCTTGTTGCCTCACAGCGCATCGTTCACTGACTGTCACACATCGTGCCACGACGGTGTTTTTCAAAAAACCCTTGAAATAAAACCATGCGTATTCCTATCGATTTAAAGATGTAGATGCCGCGCAAGCGCCTGTGTCGCCGGCTCGGGCGGCGAATCGTAGCTGGTGAGGAGATTCGGGAGGCGACCACGAGGCGCTAGTGGCGGAAAGCTGCTTTGGTGGGGGTGGAGGGGAGGGACTGGAAAGCTCCGACCTGGGCTCATTTTTGTTGCGTCGGGTCGTTATCAGAACTTTGTTATAACAATGGATCGTACCACGATCGTTGATAGAGTTCAAATTCAGGCAGCCCGTACTGCGTGGTAATACGAAAAGCTTCGGAATCTATTCTTAGTTTCTCATATAAATGAGAAGTAATACATGTACACAGACGGGCCGTATTTATAAGTTTATCGGTTTTCGCCGCATTACATAACTTGTCCAAGATTTCGAGATTTCAACGAAAATACACGTTTTGGGGTCCCCTGATACCAAAAAAGTGTTGTTTATTCAAAACTTCCGTCTGTCGGTCCGTCTGTGAACACTACTAGCGCCTATACCATGCATAGGATTTTTCTCAATTGAAGAAACCCCTGTCATCTGGCTCGAGTCGAAGCATTGATATTTTGAAAAACATTCTTTAAAATTTGGAGAGTCTTTACATGACGCCCTAGAGACATTTTCAATTTGTTTTCAAAAACGACTACAAGTTGTTTCTTAAAGTTTCATGTAAGAATAGAGTCAAATACACTTATAAATACGGCGTAAGACCGATTTTCACGAACTCTGAATTATGTCTTCCTACAACTACAAAATTAGAGATAGAGATGTTTCCATCAAATTAAAATTGTTGCACATAATTATTTTTCTATTAACGTCATGTACATTTTTTGGAAAATTTTAGTAGTTTTCGAACAATATTGCGTGCAATATTTACCGTCCGACTGTCTGTCCATCCGTGTGTCTGTCCATCCGTCTGTGTCTCTGTCTGTCCGTCTTTTGTCCGTCTGTCTGTCCGTCTGTCTGTCCGTCTGTCTGCCCGTCTGTCTGTCTGTCCGTCTGTCTCTCTGTCCGTCCGTCCGTCCTCCCGCCCGTCTGTCTGTCCGACCGCCTGTCCGACCGTCTGCCCGCCCGTCCGTCCGTCCGTCTGCCCGTGCGTCCGTCTGTTCGCCCGTCTGTGTGTTTGTCCGCCTGCCTGTGGTAAATGCTAGCGGGTTAACCGTTCGGCCAATTTTCTTTGAAATTGATGTTCCCCAATCGATTTGGCCGATGTCGTTGCCCCTTGAATTTGAAACCGTTATTTAAATTTTGGGGAGTACTTTACATGAAGACTCTGGGGTATTTCCCAACTTTTCAAAAAAATTGCTCGAACGTTTTTGATTACCGTCAAACGGGGCGAGACTCTGCCATATGGGGTGAGAAAATGCCAGTCTTCATATCTTGACAAATACGCATCCTATTGATATGTATAGCAACTTTACAGTTTCTAACTTGCACTAAAAGCTAGCATTATTATCCTGACAAGTCTTGCTTTATAAAAGCGATTTATTTCCCTCGCCATGTCCCATGCTAAATGTCTGTGTATACACACTAATGTGTGAGATTGCTTTATCGAATACTTTGTTTTGTTTGCTGGGCTTTAGTGAATATTCAAGGTAAATTAATATTTCTGTAGTTGAATGGTTGGAGAAAACCTACTAGAACAGCGTTTGTTTATCTTACTATTTGAGTGTGTTATCATGCAAAGATTACGACGGAAACACTTCACTGGGTGAGATTGTGATATCGCTTGTAATCTACTCTTTCTGTATATTTTGAATTTTCCAGCCATAGTTTATGTTTACCTCTGAAAACTGGTGAAAGACACGTACGCAGTACAAATAAAGAGGAATAGAAATGTAAATGTGCCCCCAGGTAAATGCAAAACTGCTGAGAATGTAGAGATGTAGAACGTAGAATCCTTGAGTGCATTTAAGAATGTCCTGGAAAATGACCGAGCAAAAATAGCCTTTTATTCAAACCTGTTTCACATCTTCATTACTGAAGCTAGAGATCTTTCTATTGTAGTTAGTCGTATACATTGGATCATTAAATCAAAAAAATATGTGAAGATAAATGCAAAATAAACGTACTTTTTGGTAATTTTGAACTAAAGAATGATGTGTTTAAAGCATTATAGAGCCTTAGAGTATTGTCACCATTGCAACCATTTAGGCAATTCTTTATGCATGTATCCGCGTAAGATCTATGTATAAAGAGTTGCCTAGAACGAGGGGCAAATGTGCAATATCACATGAAACTCCGTTCTCTGCAATTTCCCGTCATTTGTTCATTGGCTATACAAGTGATTATTTTTGACATTTTTTATGCTCTAGAAGTTCACAACATTTATTCTGAAACATTCTGAAAACATATCAGATACAGTACTGCATATAGATTAATCTTTATGAGACAAACTAGGTTTCTTGCGACGCGTGACGGTTTCTGATTAAGAGAATAAACTCCATTTCAAGTCGCGTATTACAAAACATTTTTTTAAAACTAAAACTCCAGTCAAACTCAGTGGCTTGCGAAGTGGCAACGCACGACTCGCTTCTCACGAGCCCAGAAATTTGCCTGCGAGCTGCGTTGTATCGGAGAGGAGATGGACGTCACGGAGTGGAACAGTAAATGGCTTCAGGCGGTTAAACGTGCATGCCGCGGGAGTAACGTGAATTATACTTGTATTTCGCTTTACGGCCTTCTTAGGATACAGAGCGCGCAAGAACGCAAGACGGCACGAATATAATTCGAAAGCAGAATAAGAGGTGTTGTGAGTTTTAAGACCATATGTAGTGATATTGAAATAAGTGCGAATTTTTTTGCTATGGACTTCGTAAAAGTCAGTGTGATGTATCAAAATTGCAGCATGATGTTGAATATTTAGTCTTACACGCACGTAGAAGCAACACTAAAAGCTTAATTAGAACTTCAATAATTTTCGAAAATGTGTAAGAAAAATATGTTGTTTGATTTACAATTTGTCAGCAAATATTATGAAGATTATCTATTTATAAATTTATGAAGCATAATTACTTTGTTAAAAACACATTGTAAAACTAGTGGTATTACAATAACCCATATTTCCCGCATTATTGGGAACGGTTACGAGTTATGTTGCAATTTCTCTCCTGGCCTGAAAAAATCCAGCGCTTGGAAAAAGTCCAAACCAATTCAAACGAAGCGCTGAGGTGCGTATTTGTAACTTAGGTACCCAAGAACACTAGCTATTTCTTAGTTCCGCAAAAAGGAACAAACATGAATAAATCTCAACTGTTACAGAATTTGCAGCTCGTTATACAGACAAGAAAGGCTAATTTCACACAAGATAGTCTTGATTACAACAAAGTGAGCTTCCAATTTTTTTAATAATTATACAATAACCAGCGATCAAACATTTTTAAAGTAAATGAAGTGTGTAAATTAAATATTCAGAACTGAAGGCCATCCCATATATGTCATCTTTGTAAATATATAAAAATAAGGTAATAAATACACTTTTTATCTTTTAAATGTATCTGGAAAATAATAGAAAAGTTTGTTCGATATCAATTCTTTTAAAGCAAATGCTTCGACACAAAATGAAACGTTGAGTATCATCTCACTGTGTGCGGTGTGTGAAGTATATTCAAACTACATGTGTAACTAGTGGTGCTACAGAATGGCACTGACTGTCCCGTATTAGTTTGTTTTATTTCCTTTGGTCTCGTCTTGCTAGACGAACTTGCCCCATACTCTTGCCAGCTGCCATCTATCGTCCAAAGTACATTTTTTTTTAAATTTTCAGTTTCCTATTAATAGAACGAAAATATTTTATGAATATTATAGAACGGTAAATCCTCGTCTTGAATTGTAATTTTCGTTGAAAGATCTGGGGTCGTATTTAAGGAAATGGTGCTTAAGCTCTATGTAAATTCGATATTTGAAGCTTTTTTTACAGAATATTTGCGAGATTTCGAAAAACTTCATTTCAAGTACCTTAACTCACCAATATAACAGTGTTTACAAATTGTTGGAAATGTGCATATTAATGGCATGAGAGATCTTTCAAAAAAATTACATTATGTAATTTTTGAAAGAAAAAAAAATACACCCAAATGAACTTAACGTCATATTCAAGAGTGAAATTAGCACTACCCATTCGAAAAGTTCGAAGAATAAGTTTGGAGCCGTTTTTGAGAAATTGTTTTTAATAGCAATCAATGACATAACAATTGCAAGTTGCTCGAACCTTAGAAGTAGACTTATTTTTTTCCCATCGTTAGACGCTGATCTCATTTCCGTTGAAATCTGATTTTTTGTAAATTGCAAATTTAGAAAGACTGCGAAAAAATTTTTGTGCTGTTGTAGTACCACCACTGGTGCATTTTAGTATTGTGAAGCATCCATTAACCAGTTTTGGTATACTGTTATGGTTTTTATAATAAATGCCTGAGACTTTAAATCTTCCTATGTACCTATATAGATAAAATATGGATGGTAGATGTATTTCAAATAATACATTCGTCCTGATCGAGCCGCGACATTCGTGCTCAATGGTTTTGGGCGTTGGTATGGAAAGAGGCGAACTTTGTTGGAAATTTTGTTTGAAACAACCAATTCTATAGAAAGGAGGACATTTTTTTATGGAATTGCTTGGAATATGTTTAGTAACATGCTTTTAAAGGATAAGAAAAATATTTATTCGAGACTAGAAAAAACATACAATTTCATTGTATAAATAATAAACATGATAAATGTAAAAATATTCTTGTTTCAACAACAGGAAGTAATCAGTCATCACATCTGGCGTTTCTGAAGATCTGAAAATTAAAAATATTGCACTTAATTAGTACAACAATCATCTGTATGGCGCGGTTTAAAATTTTCACGCAAGTTGAAAATTGGTTAGAGGATAACACGAATTTTTATTTCCTTTTGCTTGAGTGGACACCATTTGTTACCTGCATTTGTTTGTAAAATTTGTAATGTTGAGTGACCAAGATTACCTTGTTACTATTCATCCATGTGGAGATTTGAGTTTAAAAAGTAAAATGAATTTTTGTGAAGTTTATAATTAAGAAATGATTAATTAGCAGGGGTTTGTATCAAATGATTACTTTTATAATTGAAAACATAACTATAGTAAAAAAAAATTCATTTACTTGAAAGAAAACAAAGAACTTCAGAGTGTGTAGTTCAGTAAGGAGCAGCCTATTTTCAATGTAGTTGTCTGCTATGATTGTCTACATAGTACGAATGGTAACTTTAGTGATAAATGTTATTTGAATACGAAGTGATTAAAGAAACTGTTCACGAGGAAAAATTTTGAGCTCTTATGCGCTCGAAACAGAATTTCTTTACTCGCTAGTTTTTCTTTCATCCTGCAACTATTCTATCAATTTTTCCTCTATATTTCTTCCTATTTTGTAATGAGATATTCTTTGCTCTCCTATGTAGAGTATTGGAAAAAGTGCGATTTAGATATTGGGAAAGAACAATATTTTGAACGCGTGAACTAAAAAAAATCAATATATTTTGCTACATGAAAAAAGACCTACCTCGTTTGGCACGAGTCTGCCATTTAACTGGCATCCCTGGCAAAGCGTTCTTTGACGCCGGGCGAGTTCTCGTGCACCATCCGGTACAGGTAGCCGCCCACTTTCTTCAACAGCATCTGCGGCTTGTCGAATTCCACCGCGCGGCCCGCGTCCACCACCAGGATCCTGTCGTAGTCCATCACCGTCTCCAGGCGATGCGCCACCGTCAGGACGGTGCACGACCGGAACTTCTCGCGAATCGTCTTCTGGAGGAGGGCGTCAGTACTGGAAGCAGGATAATGTTATATTTGTAGTAATGTTTTAATATTTTTGGGGGAGAGCTTCTTGCTTCTCGATTAAAGCCCTTCCCCCGCATTTCGTTCAGCGAAATGTGCAAGTCTTTGACAAGTTATTTGTGTGGTTTTCCGTGATACCTTTACTAGGGACACTGTACGTCAAGTTTGACGTTCTATTTGACTTATAGATAGCGAAAAACTCGTTTTTGTAGAACTCATTTTTGTATTAATATCTTTGTGGAAGCAAGGATTTGTTTCATTGCCTATTTTTAGTGCTGCATATTCATAATTTTAGTCATATTCTAAAGGAAGCTTCTGGGTCTTTAGAGAAATAGAAACTTGAATAAGATTCAGCACTGAGAAACTCATGTTTTAGTTTACATAGGAATAGTGTTTGCAATAAGAAAAGAAAACCCCATTAAGTTTCAAAATAAAATAAGACTTCAGATTTGTTGTCAACATTCATGCTTACTGAATTAGGCAATTTAATTCGTGTGATCAACACTCTCATACAATATAACTGATATGTTCTAAATGACTATTTCTCTTACAATTTTATTTCATTTTTGAATACGGCAGGAACGAGACCTGATGAATGTAACCGCGAAGTCTGGTATACTCTCAGACCTTCGACTGCTCTATTCAACCTCCTTTTGTTTACGACCGTGAGACTGAGCTTATCGATCAACATTGCCCACGAACTTAAAAATTCTTAAACGAGTTTTCCAACGAGCGCTCTCCTATTACCGGCGCCCAATCAATGGGAAGGGGGGGGGCGGGGCGGGACTCACTCCTCGTCGACGTTGGCGGTGGCCTCGTCCATGACGAGGATCTTGTTGCGGCGTAGGATGGCGCGCGCCAGGCACACGAGCTGGCGCTGGCCCGCGCTCAGGTTGCGGCCGCACTCCGACACGGGCGCGTCCAGCCCCACGGCCGGCAGCAGTGCCACCTGCCACACGCATGCACAGCACTCGTCACCGAGTCTGAACGCCCTTGCCTTTCTGCACTGTTATGTCGACATGACGCCAATCATGAATGAAAAACTGGATTAGGTAGCTCAGGACATCAATCGATACCTAAGTTTCCAGAATCTCCCCACTACTGTCCTTGGGCATGCTGTCAGCCATGTCGCTGATCTTAACACTTCCCAAGCTGATGAGACGAATTGAAGTCGAAACAGTATAGCAAAAGATGTCGTAGGCTGAAACAAAAGAATATAAGACATTCTTTGGCTTACGCCTACATCATCCCAAGGACAGTAGTGGGGAGATTCTGGAAACTTAGGGTCAAACTTTGTACTCCACGAAGCAAACGCCTTTTGCCTTTTGGCTCACGCCTTTCGGCTTTTGGCTGCAACATCAATCGATACCACTGCAGGGCCTCTGACCAGGAGGTCCTGGGGTTCGATACTCTTCAGTGGTGGGAGTTTCGACACTTGCTAAATAGCCAGGAAAAAGACACTAGCTAGATAGCTAGCTGTCTGGAGGGAACTGCGTTGCTGCTATTGTCTGTAGTTTCCCATGGTTTTTCTGACCAACACTAAGCGAACACCTGAGCAGTACCCTAACAATTACCACGGGCCGCGCGCGATTTTTCCTTCTCTTGTCGTTTCATCACCCCTTACACACACACACACACACACACACACACACACACACACACACACACACGCACGCACAACCACACATGCCGGGAGACCAATTAGAGGTTGCCCGGCTAGAGCGGTGCTCCGCTGGTTGGAGTCACCTGGTCGGGAAAAAACCCGCTAGCCGAAGTGTTATTGATCGGCGCTGGATCTCCCCATCCAGCGGGGGAAGGTCAGCGCCACCTCCGCAATAAAACATACAAACACTTACGGGACTAAGGACCTTAGTAGATGCGCCTGGAATCTCTAACCAATCAATGAAAAGCTGCTCTTAATGATTGGCATCGATTTGCAAACTTCAACAGAGTCTTTAATTTGCTCTAAATCAAACTTAAGTCTTAAGAACTCATGAGAGAGTGTGCCTTCACAGAGTCAACCATAATCGGCCGCCAACCAGCGACTGTCCCTTCGTCGTTCAGATGGTGGTTTGGAGTAAGGACACTTCCTGCTTTTAGTGCACGATTGCTTGTGAAGCTAAGGAGACCAAGTGCGTGATTAGAACGCGCCGACAGTCTACTGTGCTGAAGGTTGCCCCCCTGTCCTACTTCGAAGCTTTGAACGCACAAGTGGGAACGTAAACCGCTGTTTTGCTCACTACTTTGTTTGGTTCACTGTTTACTTTTTAAATAAGCCCCCTTTTCGGTCATGTAGCTTTTTGCAACGTGCGCTTCTCTGACAGGTGATAGTGTTGGGGCCTAAATTGCGATGATTTACGAAAAATTATGAATTTTTAGTCATTTTGAAAAGCTAATAAAAGTTGCAATTTTTATTTTCAAATTGTTTCCGAGGAAAATTCTTGTCTGCAAACCTAATATTAGTGTTCAGCAACCCCCCAAAAAGGAAGAAACTAAACTTCGAAACTACACAAAACATTCCCTTAATTTCAACTATTGCTTGGACCACTTGGAATTGCACGACACTTAAATCTAGGAAGAAGAAGTAATAAGTTAGTCTGAAGTAAGTTAAGCAACTCGCCTCGTTGAGCACCTGCAGCAGGTCTGCGTCGGCGTGCTCCTGGAAGGGGTCCAGGTTGAGGCGCATGCTGCCGGCGAAGAGCAGCGGCTCCTGCGGGATGATGGCGATGCGGCTGCGCAGGTCGTGCAGCGGCACCTGGCGCGTGTCCACGCCGTCCACCACCACGCGCCCGTCTAGCGCCCAGCACAGGCGGAACAGCGCCGCCACCAGCGACGACTTGCCTGCGCCCGTGCGACCCACGATGCCCACCTGCCCACCAAGCATTTTAAAGCTATTATTTTAGTGATATCAACTTACGAAAAGAACGTTGACGACGTGCCCTCACCGACAGCAGGAGAAGACCAGTAAGGCGGCATGACAATTTGGCAAGACAGATATATTCGTTTAAAGTCATTCTACTAAAGGTAACATAGTAGGTTGAAACATCACCCTCCGAAAACCGATATACAAATTAATAAGTCGCCATGTATTTGCTGCATTATTATTTCCATTACAAAAGAGAATTGTTATTACTGCTAGAACTAATAATTATGATTACGAAACCGAACTCGGTTTCCTAAAGTTTGACTTGAAATAACCACAGTGTATAAAGGAATTTATTTATTTAAATCTAAAATTAAATCTATAATTAAATTTATAAACTTCAATCACCGGTTAAAATACCAAAAACATTTGCCCATTTTCAGCAAAGTTTTCCCAAATTTAATCTTTTTTGCAACCTGAAAACGTTTTAATTAATAAAATTAGCAAAGCGATAAATTAAATTCACTGTACCAGTTTATCATCATTTTAAAACTTTAATATCGTAGCTTTGAGTATTGTAACTTAACTATACAAAACAAGTTTGCAATCACTCAGGTTTACTTAATACGTATTAAATTGACAGTCAATTAAGGACGCTGCGAATATTTGAACTATAAAATATCGTAATCATCTTAAGAAATAAAAAAAAGTCCCGATTCCACAAAATCGGGAATGTGAATAAAAGAAATTTAATGTTTTACAACACATCCGAGATAAATATCGTATCAATTTAGAACTAAGCAATATGCGATTGCTTTATAGAGCTTTAAATTTGATATCGAATATTATAAATATTTTAACAAGGCATTTTAGCAATGCCTTCAGCATCCACATATTGTCAAAATTTGACGTAGGCCTGTATTAATTATCACGAGTTGAATTAATATAAATATTTTTTATAATAATTATGTGATATAAAAGAGTATCTTCGTTTATGAGTGCCATCAAAACGTTGGCAGAGCCAGGAGCGGGTGGAACCAGGAAGGGAGAGCAGAGCGAGTAGAACGGATGGAAAGCAAGGGGCGGGTATTGCGGAAGGACTGGATGGGCGTGGCAGGACGTGTGGCCAGGAATTACGGGCATTGCAGGAAGAGTTGGGCATGTGGGGAAGATAGGTGTAGCGTGCGGGATGGTCAAGGTTGCTTAATGGACAACTATGTTAAATAAATAACAGGGAAATAGACTAAAAAGATGTTAGATAGAAATTGTGTCGTTTACAGAATAGCTTGTTTTATATCTACTCTGAATTTTTGTCTGTTAAAGTTTATTTGTTCTTAACTAAAAATGTGGTTTAGTACACTAAATAACGAAATCAGGATTTTATTTTAAAATTTGTTTTAATATATCTTAACGTATTGAAGGTTATTTTATTAAAGAAATTAAAATCTAGATTATGTAAAAAATTGAAAAATTTAAAATTCCAAACAGTCCTTTGATTAGTAGATAACTAGTAGAAATGTCGACCTTTATGATAATCTCTTTCGTACTTCAGAAAAACTAGACTAACTTCATTATTTTTTTTCGAACCTTCTGCATCATATTTCTCTTATCGCGATGTGTGTTATTACAAGTGTATAGCGTCTCTTACTGTATGCACTCTTACCTTTTGTCCTGGTTGAATCAAGATATTCAAGTTTCTGATTGCTGGAGGGTCGGTTTCGTTGTACCGGACGAACACGTTGTCGAACTTTATCATTCCGAGATCTGGCCATTCAGCATCTATGACTGCACCTGTGCATCAATAATACAGCATACATCTAAACTAAATTGAGTTCCTAGAATTATAAATTTAATTTGTTGAAACTTGTCAAATTTAATTTCTCTGAAAATTATTCTAAATGCACCGAAAGATGCTCTAGAAATTAAATCCACAAAAAATAATTTCCTAAAAAGGATTTGATGTTTGAACAATTTAGCGCCATTTATGATATTAAAATTAAGCTTTCCACTAGAAAAATGCTCGCCCTTTGAATTCAGACCAAATTAGCAAAATGTATTTGAAACTCCACGAGGGTGTCCTACCTTTGGTGTCAGGTTCAGGCTCTGCCTCGAGGCAACTGTACTCCACGATGCGCTCCACGCTCATCATGTTGTTGGCGACTTCTGCGGATTGGCGCACGCCCCACTGCAGCAGGCCGGAGAGTGCCATGCACTGCGTGATGGCCAGCCCCGGATGGCCCCCGATCACCACCGACATATGATCTGTGCATGTGGCGCGCCATTGCAACAATTCCGGGATGAAATGAAACTGGGATATGACAAGGACGCGATACAGCAACAATACTAGGCACATCTGCTACAATAAGCCTCCATCTGTACGAAAATGTCAACATTTCGGTTTTGGTGCAAGAGTCATTTTGTTCCTAAACAAAGCTCTCCAATATGAAGTCATAGTACGAAGATAAGCTATGTTTGGACAAAAATAGAGATGTTAATATTTATGGTATGTTCTGCGTATTATATAGAAGCTGATTAGGTGTCTCGTGAGCTGTAATGTTCCACGCCAGTATCACGTGGGTCGCATGTATCTTCTGGAGATGAACCCACACCTCTCGCCAATAGGCAGTTCCCTTGTTCACCTTCAAGTGTTCTATGGGAGCCAACCTCAGCACCACTGTTCCAGTGGCATGTTTTCGCCGTTCATGCCACTCGTACGAGTTAAAAAAAAATCGTAGTCTCATCAACCGAAGGTTCTTAGCGATTTCAATATTTTAAACATTCAATATTTGATTTAACATTTATTAAATATACAGTACAGCTATTAAAATAGCAGCGAGATTTAATTAGTTCATTATTTGCCACCCAATCTTGATTAGTTTGATACATGTACAGGAATCCACATATACGTTATAAAATATACTAGTATTCTAGCAAAATGTTACCCTGTTGGTAAGGCTTAAAATGGTTGCTTCGGATTGTTACTCTGGTGGTAGATGTTCTTTTTCTTCCTGTAATTTAAGGAAGACGTTCACTATATGCGTTGCAGTTAACCTCACAAGTCACAGAGGCGCGGGTAGTTTGTGGAACAGATGCGAATGTGTTATGTTAGTATGTCCGGAGCGATATATGGATAGCACTATTTGTTCTCGCCTAGTCATTTGTTTATCTATATATATTGAGAAAAAAAAGTTGTGTTTTGTGGAGATGGCCGACTTTTCAATTTGGTTCATTCTTGATTCCTGTTAACATTCTTTTGTTCGAAAATTTTAGAATATCATTCGGAGTTAACGTACATAGGCCGAGCGCTTGATTGTATAGTGTCCTGTAACTTGCTAAAAATACTTGGGCCAGCTGAGTTGTAAATGATCGATCCATAGTCTTACTTCTAATAATTGCTTTATAAGTAAGAAGCTAGTTGTGTATATTCGCGCCCCCAGTTGTCGTGGTTAAGATATTTGAGATAAGTGTTTTTACAGTTGTCAATCAACTTCTGAATACGTTGTTTCCTGCTCAATTTGTTATTAAAGTATCAGCCTAGGATTTTAGTACAGCGGACCACAGGTAGCACGTGGGAAACCAGTTAGACATCGCACAAGTTAAACCTAGTATCAATTGCCATTTTTCATTTCACCAAAATAGAGATCTTAATATTTAGGGTATTGGGAGGCTTTATGCGGCTGCGGTGGCTTAACGTGTTCCTGACGTAAGCCCTTCATTTCATTTAAAACTTTGACAATTGTTTCCTTATCGAAAGTAATGTTGGAAAGCAATTAAAGGAGGAGAGGACAAAAAATTGGACCATGCCACTGAAAGTATCTTTAGTAGACATCACTTCCAACAAATTGCTCCTCAAAATTATAATTTTATTTTACCGTTTTTACTGTTCAAAAACGTAAGTTACAGGAAATAGAATAATGAAAAGAAGTTACAATTTAAAATTCATATTTCCCTTCTCTTCGACTGAAACCAAGTAATCTTTTAGTATTCTGTTCAATAAAAAGCGATGATACGACATAGCTAAACGAACAAGTGTGACAGTATTTCAATGCACAGGACTCGTTTCAAAACACAATTTGCAAGGTATCAAAAACCATACTTTTTATTCAGTTTTTGTAATTTCCCTCTATCACACAGCCCCCTCTGCAGTTAATTTCCTATGTTCGGCGTTACGTGTCGCCAACTTTTCTTATGTGTTCCCATCTGAGATTGAACTATTATCCCTGAAGTGCGAAAGGTTCAGTCAGATCACAATTTACGCAGCGATTTCCGGAGTTAAACATTGTTCAAGTTACGGTTGATTTAGTTAGGCAGTCTGGTTAAAGACGGACCATACATTCTTGTTAATGGCTTCCCTTACATAACTCCTTATCTTGACCGCAGGGGAACAATTAGGATGGCACGTTAGTTTAGAGGAGCATAATCAACCCGATTCATTTTAGACTACACATTTACTCTGATTTATTTATCCAATGTAAATTGACTTCTACAGCGTTTTAAGTACCCAGAAGAAACGTGACTATGTAGGGTTTTAGAACCTATCGACCGAAAATCCGTAATGTACTTCCTGATATTTTATTTTTAGAGGCCCCATCAGATCGATTTAAGGAAAAAAATATTTGTTTCTGGATGTACAATAAATAGAAGCACATCATCTAGAGCACAGGTTACTATTTCGCGTAGCTGTGATGCATTGTAGGTTCGTAAAAACATTGCTTTCGGGCTGTAGAGGCAGGAGTTAATTTTTGTAGTATACCCTTCATAGGGCAATTAAACCCTTGCGTTATCTCCAAATCCATTAAAAATCTTAATACCTATTATATTTTATGCCATATTGAATCGCACGAGTGGTAGTCTTTCACATACTCTCAGTACGCGAATGGTATGCAACACACTGTTCTGGGCCTGGCCGTTGGAATTTGAATTTCAGCGTGAAACCATTTTAAAGATTTAGAACTATGATTCACAAAGTGTGGAATGATCGCAGGAATTCAACTAATTTATTTACAAAATAGTTACAGCGTTAGCGAAAAATTTAGTTAAAAATATCTGGAATCTTACTTTACTTCTAATACATTTAAAAAGCCATCAAACTTTAAAAAAATCTAAGTATGTGAAAAATGTACATTTTTTTTTTGGCGCCTTCATCCTTGACGTCTGGATTTTAAAAAAATTACATCATATTTTCATTTCACCTACCTTCCATGAATAGTGATCCAAACGTGATAAATCCGATGAAGATGCACACCATCCAGTCGAGAAAGAAGCCGAATGCAGTTGATGCCGCCATGAAAGTGTACCACGCAGATGTGTGCAAGTCCTAAATACAAGACGTAACTTCAGAGAGTACACAGACCTTTATTAGTATTACTTATGACAGGTGACCACACTATAGGTGATAGATCCGAAAAGTGGAATAGCCTATGTTAGGAACACTTCACACTTCTCTGATCAGGATGAGAACCTTCTAGACTGTTGAGATAAGAAACCGAATTTTGAACGAGAGGTTTCGGTTGGCTTACCTGATGCTTATCGAATTCTTCACATAGAACTCCTTGAGCATCATTGGCGCGAACTGTGGGCAATCCTCTCATGGTTGCATGGAAGTGAGAGAAGACTGGACTTTTTGCTGCAAAGATCGTTTATTAGTAATATGATGCAAGACTATTTCCAAATAACTCAGATACTTACTCATGCCCTCAATTCGTTTTAGGTTGTTTGATGTTTTGAGGTAGATCATTGTGCTGTACCAAAATATAATTCCCATAACCAGAACAGGTATTGGCAAGTAAAAATTTGCAGTCAAAGTAAGAGCAATGGATCCCATCATTTGCATAATTATCTGTAACGGCAAACATTAAATATAAAGATGACCAAGATACTCTCCTTTTCCCATGCGATCACACACTCACTTGAATTGCGTTCAGAATAGTCCTCGGGAGTACTTCGTCAACAGTGCCCATGTCTTTTGTAAACCTGTTGAGAATTCGGCCTGGAAGAAAAGAGTTAAATGAATGTAACTTATTGAGAAATTGCAACGTAAAAACAGCATATTTAAAGGTGAAAAATGATTCTTAATCGAACACAACAATCGTCAACGTCAACTTCTATACGGTGGTATGCCTAATTTAATGTGCTTGCTTTAACACTCGCTAACAAAAATTGTATTATATACATTTATAAGACTAATATTTGCACATTACTTTGTCAGTTTCATTGATATGGTGAGAAAAGTAGCATGCATTTTACGAAAGAAAGGAAAATACGATTTTATTTTCTGTTAGTTATTTCCTCGGTCTGTATTTATTCAAAACTATTTTAAACAGTCTATTCGGATTACAAAAACCATCATTCGTTTAAATAATTGCGCGATTTAAAATTGTTTTATTTTAAGTAATAAGTCGCAATTTTTGCGTTTATTTTACTGCGCCTGACATAGCGCCACGTGTGTTCAATTATACGGGTGTAAATATCCCACGCTGATCCCATCTATGATCTTTACATTAACACAATGCTAGCGATTAAGAGGAGATTATCACCCTAGATTTGTTTAAACAATTTTAAATGTTCAAGAACAGTTTCTTGCAACTGTTACAAGTGTGGCCTTCGTTTTTCGTGCATCCATGCAATTCGTATATAAATGTAAATCATAACAATTTACGTGGTATGCCTAAACGTACCTGCGGGGTTAGAATCAAAGAACGAAATCCTGGTCTTTAACACACTCAGAAACATCCTTTCGTGCAGTTTACTGGAACACCGCATGCACACCTTGAAAAAGGCGAACGAGCGCACGAGAGTCACAGTGAAGAGAGAGAAAATTAGCGAAGCGTAAATGATTATGCTCAGCTCCAGGCTGAGAAAAGGCTTCGGGACGTCCTGCAGTGATGCTTTGTGATTGGTAAGATTGTACCAGAACTGTGGTTGGGTTATGCTTTCGTTGAATATTTGCATTACAGTCTCTCGCCTCACTCTAAGTTCGTCTTGATAAGTCCTGAAAAAAAAAAAAAACACCCGTTGCAGATGTTTAAATTAAGGCCTTATAATAAAACTACGGAGAAAAGAGTCAATTTTTTGAAAATTATTCCCAAACCCAGGTTTTACTCAACTAAACGTCCCCGAAAAATTTTTGAAAAACTGTCAGCTCTGTTTCTCTTGGAAAGCAGAGTTAATGAGGGTAAATGTAAACAGGAGCAATTGTATTTCCTAAATGAATACATAAAGTATTTAATATTTTCTAAAAATTAAAGTGATCCCGGCGACAAGATTCGATGAAAACTCGCTCGCAATCGATAAGGTTCGCCATTTAAGCATCATCACAATTTACCTTCTTTTGCTTGAATACACTTCGTTTATGTTTGCCTCGGTTTAGACTACTGCAATAAACTAGGAAGTAGTTGCTTGTTCACATTGATCCAGCAGTCTGATATAGGACAATTTTTATTGATTTTATTGAATTTAGTGTTTTATTTAAAAAATCTCGCACAAATCTTTTACTAAGAGTATAAGAATTGACGAACTAAAATATTAGTAAAATTTATAGAAGTGAAACACCACTTTTGTTATCTTCATTAACACTACTTTCTTCTTAACATTTTTGAGAACCTAAGTGTGAAACAACATAACAAAACCCATTACCGTCTGCTACGTTTGGTATATCAGTATATTATTTAGCTCGTATTTAACTAGTATTTATATATTTTTTAGCTCTCACCATGAGATTCATCATCTCACCATGGTAGAGAGTTGGTATTGCAATTTTTTATCAAGGTTTCTATTTAGAGAAATACTGCGATATTACAATACTCACCAGCATATACTGTACATCATTTGTCCCAGTTTTCCGGAGAATTAATTACAAGAGAGAACACTAAACAAAATATAGATTGTGTTATTGTAACTTCTTACCACAGGGAAACGAAGTAGTCTACACCACAGACGAGAATTTGAGTACTCAGAAAAAGAAAAGCCAATGTTAAATTTATGCATATATTTGATCCACTGCGTACGTATTCTTTGTACACAGATTTTCCTTGTATTTGACCTTTAGAAGACTCCTCCATCGAGTCAAACGCCCAGCAGGACGTGTCCTCTTCGGGCGCGCTCCCTTTTGAAGGAAGTACCTGCAATTAAGAAGTATCGTGTTAGTTTTGGTTCTTTTCTTCTCTGAACAACAACAAAATTGACGCAGTTCTTACCTACAAGCCAGTGTTAGAATAGTCATGCAGAGCGTGTTCTAGGTTATTTGGAAACTAGGAATCGTGAGATTGCGTGATTACAGAAGGAATTGACTGGGAACTTGACAGATACGACACCGCCGTAGTGTTCACTGCCCGGACCACACTGGTGCTACGATTGACTATTCCTTTGACCTACACAAACTGCGGTAAGTAGTCATTCAACAAAATAGTATCAACAGTAATTTTTCCTTAGGAGACTGAAATTATTTGTTATTGCGTACATTAATCATGAAACTGATCTCGTCGTTGCAGAAGAAAATTGGCATGTAAAAATCGCAACTTTTAGTGAAGTGCAAATGAAGTTCAGTTCCTTTTTGAAGGAAACTGAACATTTTTTACTATAGTGGAGATTATTTCGGAGGGTTCTCTCTTAGCTCCGTGGCTACAAGTACAATTTTTTCCTCGTAAACGTTAAGGTGTTTTCTAAAATTATGCTTTTTGATGAAGTGATGTAAATTGTTTCTATTTCAGGGGCAATCATGTTCTAAGTAGATGCTATGGAAGCTCATTCTTTATTCTTTCGTACTCTTACATTACATGCACAAAATTGAGCTCTTTTCGTAAAATCATGTTTTTAAAATTTCATTTCACGCAAGATTTTGCAAACAAAATTTTACTTTTGTAAAAAACAATATAATCATTTAAAGATGTAATTTTGAAGAACAGATTAATTAAGAAAAAATATATCTTCAATATCATATAGTTGTAGGAAGACTATATACACATTTTAAAACTTTCATACAAATTTCGAAATTTGAGAGAGTTCAATCAAAATCGGACTTGCAGAATTTTTATATGCTTGCTTTGCTCTATTTGAGAAAAAAATAACGAAAAAATTAGTAGCCGTTTTTGAGAGAATTTGGAAAAAAGCCTTCGAGGTTTCACGTAAGTACCCTCAAAAAGGAAAATATCCTTTTCGAATTCAACGGGGGCGCGACATCAGTCAGATCAATCACGGAATAATAGTTTTGGTGAAAATCCTCCGTGCAGTTTATCCGCTAGCATTGTTCACATACAGACTGATGTTTTGCCATAAATTTTTCGATATTTAGGTCTCGCATGACTTACTACGTTTGACTCTTATTATATAACATGTTAGAGAAAGAAATTGGCAACATGCAGGAATAAGAATTATCCACTTTTTTCTGCATTAGGAACCTACAATAGGCATTATCTGCCGAAAACACCAGTTTTATGCTGTAGAATGTCATTACTTTCTCTATTTAAGTAGTATGCGACAAAGTAAATAATGTTCCCAATATCTCCAGTTAATTGACCATTTTTTCGCAGCAAAATAAACGGCTCCGCCCAGGATAGAAAAATTCTCCTGCCAAACGACTTTTTAGGCGTGTCATTTTTATTGTGCACAAACTCTGCATGTTGGAAACTATCTTCAAACAAGATGTTTAAGAGAAGAGATTCAAACAAAACGCTGATAAACAAAAGACAAGTCAAGCGCCTGATAGTTAAAGACTAACTATTAGGGGGTGGGGAATGAGTTGCTTTTAGAACGATTGTAGTCATTGAAATAGAAGGCAAGGAGAGCAATACCTGTATGTCTATCTTCTCATTGGAATCTCTGCTGGTTAACTTCACACCAGAGGAGGGCCCTGGCCGAGAGAACGCCTTGAGGTCACCCCGGCCGGCCAACGCGCAACCCTGCTAAAGAACATAATGGATTTGTTAATAGAATTTATTATTTTCTATCTTTAAGCTGTACACATGCTATATTTTAAAATAGTATTGGGTTGTACAAGAATCTCGCGTGTTGTTTAAAAGTAATAACGGTTGTAAAATCATTGCTGAAAATCTTTAGTTTGGTATGCTTTTACCTACGTACTATTAATTAATTCTTAGGAGTTTTACTTAATACAAGAAAAAAATGGAATGTCGGGAAATTAGTCTATGGGGAGTTGCTTGTTGAATTGAAGATAGCAGCAGAAATGTGCTACCGAACACCATTGCAAGATTGAAAGTAGTGACGTAGTTAGATAAATCTAAGCTGAGGACAAAAGACAACTTTGTTCTCAAATTTTCTCGCCGACTCAGAAAACCATCCACTTCTCAGAGAGCATCCCAATACAAGCTTGCATGTTGGATAAACTATTTAACAACAGTCCGATTAATTAAATTACCCGATCCATTGAGATGACGAGATCCGCGTGCTGGGCGTAGTGCAGGTGGTTGGTAACTAGCAGCGTGGTCTTGTTGGCCAGGAACTTGCAGATGCACTTCTCGAAGAGCTCCTGTGCCACGCAGGTGTCGAGCGCCGCCAGTGGTTCGTCCAGCAAGTAGATGTCGGCATCTCTGGAAATCGCATGGTAAAAACATTTCTCGTTTTCAATACAATATCCATGTAAGCTTTTCCTCGACACGCGATGAAGCAAGTAAGAAAGCATATCTGATTATCTAGCATGTAAGAGGTGGAACATAGTTGTTTAAAATTAACACTCTTTATACTGACACCCATTAAAGTCATTGCATCATTAGTTTTTCATGCTTAGTATTAAGACTTGTTTATAACATTACTAACTAAAATTGCGATTAAATAAAGCTTTTACTCTAGAAACTAATGTTACACGACACTTATTTTAAATGCTAGAGAAAAGGGAATTGTTTGATAAAAGGCTCACAAGAATTTATATTTCTACCCAGATGTTGAGAAATTGTTTAGTTTTGGAACATAATTTATAATTAAAGGGTAATCATTTTAATTTAGAAGGGTGAATTCTGACGGTTCTACGGGGAGTAGTGTATTCTGAGCACGTTTTCTAAATTCTGGCATCCCTACCAAGTTGAATTCAGAACACAGAAAGAAACTAGCGTTTTCAGCAAACTATTCGCTCCGACGTAATACAAATGGGTACCTGTAGAGGGCGCGCGCGAGGTTGAGGCGGGCACGCTGGCCGCCGGACAAGGCGACGCCCTGGTCCCCGACGAGCGTGAGGTCGCCGCGCGGCAGCTGCGCCAGGTCGCGGTGCAGCACGCAGGCGCGCAGCACGGCCTCGTAGCGCGCGCGCTCCAGCGGCCGTCCGAAAAGGATGTTCTGGCGCACCGTCCCCGCGAACACCCAGGGCTCCTGGCTGGCGTAGGACACGCGCCCGCGCAGCACCACGCCGCCCTCCAGCGGCGGCAGCTCGCCCAGGATGGCCTGCAGCAGCGACGACTGCGCCCGCGCCGCGCACCACCACCGTTACACGCGTTACGTTAGTTACCGATTACGAATATGAATGGGTGAAAATCAGAACGGTGTTAGTGACATTTTATAAATTCTGGAAAAAAAAATGTTTTTAGGATATATTTTAGTGGCGATGCATTTTTGTGATTTTAATGATACGGTTTCAATGGTGAAACAGAGCACCACGATTTTACAGTGATATCGACTTCAATAAACAGATTTATCGCTCGATTTCATACATATGTATTTTATAACTAACTAAAAATATATGTCACTTATACCGTTGTGGTTTTTACTCGTTCATATATGCGTAAACTGAGTTTACGTTTTTGTAATTGTATACATTTAAATGGTTATGTAAAATAAATAATGCACGCAAACAATTGCGAATATACACAACCATATATTATAGATATAGTGTGTAATTCAATAAAAATTTAGATGGTAACAACATATTGATGTTACCATTACTTATTTAGAATCAAATGGATTTTGTTTAGTATGATCTTTTATTGAGCCAAATTTTGTGATTTTTTAAAAGGTAATGGGTCGTATTTGTCCTATCACTTATTTATCTATCTTGTATTAAAAACACAATAACATTTCCATAACATAATTAATTGATATACGTCCATATGCTCTCTTTTGTTTATCTCCGTTTTGTTGTAAGAGTGAGTTTATCGAAAGCAGTCATGTCGTCTCGCGCAAACAAACGTCCGTGTGTGAAGTTTTAGTTAGAGAAGCGAAGATCACAAGCTTTTTTTGATGTAATAAGATAATCAAATTTTTAAGGGTTTCAGTCTTGTTAACGAGGAAAAAAGTGGTAGCAATGACGAAAAATTGAAAGAGGCAATGTAGGTACCTTCCCGGATCCAACGGGCCCGATGACGGCGGTGAGCGTGCCCTTCTTGAGGAAGACGTTGATGTTGTCGAGCGTGAGTTTGGTGTTGCGCGGCTCCCACTTGGCCGAGACGCCGTTCAAGGACACGGCGAAGTCCTCCTCGCCGTCGAACTGATACTCTGAGCTGGTAGAGGGCTCTTCGAACACGGGCCGGCCGTTCTGCTCGGAGCACGTGCTCAGCACCGACCGCCGCCGGTAGCGGTCCTCCTCCGTCAGCTCTTGCAGCATCATGAATTTCTGAGACAAGCACTTCCCGAATCAAGGCAGTGGACTAGGTGGCGCAGAGCATCAGTTGATGTCACTTCAGTGCCTCTGACCGAGAGGTCCTTCTGTGGGAGGCCCCCCTGTGTTGAGATTTTTGACACTATCTAGACAGCTAGATAGAATTCAGTCACTATGTGGAGGAGAATTGTAGCGCTCGACTGCTCTGATCGCTAATTTTTCGCGGTTTCTTCAATCAACATTAGGCGAATGCTCGAATGGTATCTAAAAACACTGGCCCCTATGGTGCTATCTTTTCTTCTTCTTCCTTGACCTATCCTCGCCCCCCCCCTTGCTTTCACCCACGCGCACTTTCATGCACTATACTACCACACATGTCTGGATCTTTGAGCTTGTCCCGACTGGGGTGGTGCCTCAGGCGAGCTGAGGTGAGTTTACGTAGTGGTCTGCGCCGGATCTTCACCACCCAGCTGGGAAAGATCACCGTCACCTCCCGAAATAAAACTTGCACTACACTTACAGAACCAATGGCCTTGGAAGTTGACGCGCCCAGAATCTCTAAGCAATCTGTCAATCTAGTCCGATTGTCCTCTTACTCTCTCCAGGAAGTTAATGGACAGAGTCGAGGAGTGAGTGAAAATTTATCGTTTCCGCGCGAGCCAACATCTTAAGTCATTAGTTCTGTAAGTGTGGTGTATGTTATATCGCGGAAGACTGTTCCTGCCCCACTGGAATGTCAGATACGGCGCTGGCCTAGACGACGGTTTGCGGGGTTTCGAGGTGTCCTCAGCTGGGCATCGCCCTGCGTGTGTGGGGTATACAGACACTAGGATGAAGGAAATATTGCGCGCGGACATCCGTTTGTTTGTCGCGTACTATCTGTAAAACCACGGAAAACATCAGGGTAGTAAAATTAAATACGATCAAGGCAGCCGGCCGCTAACACATGTTTAATTCGACAAAGATTTGTAGCTAGAGTCTAAAACCCGTTACCACAGGGACCCTGACCCTAGGACCTTCCGGTGTGTACTAGTGCAGAGACTAATGTATTCAACATCTTGTCAGAATTGGAAGTTAACTTAATGGTTAAATTACAATAAAATTTTATTGTATTTCTTATTCCAATGTCATTGTTTATCTACAATTGTCCGTATTTGCTTTTAGTGTTTTCAATAAAAATATTTGATCCCTTTTAATATTTGAGGAATAAGAATGCTTGTTTAGTAGATTCAAAAAATAGATTTTCAATGTGATATATACTTACCTGTATCCTTTTTATAGAAACTCTTACTTCTGCTAATTCAGTCAGACCTCGTCCAAAATTCACCGAGACTGCATGAGACAGCACATTGAAATAAGACTGCAGTACAAATATCTGTTGCAAAAGAGGCAATTCTTTTAATTATTTTCTTGCAACGAAAGTTAAATGATCAGAGCACACGTGCTAAATAAGAATGTTATCGATTTGCTTATAAATAAAGTCGCAACAGAGTGATTGTTCCAGATGGGGTACAAAACCGTCCTTACCTTTCTACTCGTGAGGTTCTCGTGGTACAGTGCCATTACGATCATTGTGCAGAAGAAGGCCGTTCGGGTGGTGCAGAGACTGAGGGTCATGTAGAGGCCTCTCACGTACGAGGTGATTCTCAGAGAGCCAATTTCTCTCCTTTACAACACACGAACACGACTTTGTTGAAAAATGTATTATTTAATATAACTAATAAAAATGCTGGCGGTGATCTTTCCTCCTTTTGTTCATAAAATTCAAATGCAGAACAACCAAACCATCACCACCACCATCGAGTAAAACAAATTAAAATATAGCGTCGTACCGTCTGGCGGCGTTGACTAGCCCGATGAAGGGCTTCTCCCAGGCGTACATCTTGATAGCTCGAATGCCCGACACGATGTTGTCGACTAGGCGCACCCTGTAGTCCGTGCGGTAGGCCGTCTTGGAGCGGTACATGGCCGAGAAGTGGCTCATGGAGCCCTGCAGCGGCAGCGCGGCCAGCACCGTGAACGCGCCGACGAAGGCGGGCCAGCCCACCTCCAGGTACATGAAATGCACGGCCGAGGTGGTGAGCAGCGGCGACAGCCACAGGTAGTGCAGGAACATGGTGACCTTGTCGAAGCGGCCGACGTCGTTGGAGAGCAGGTTGACGATCTGGCCAACGGGGATGCCGCCCATCGCGGTCTGGCTGAGGCGCAGCGCCTTGCGGTACAGCATGGCGCAGCATGCCGTGCGCATGCGCATGCCCAGCTGCCACGACCCCAGCGCGTAGTGGCTGTAGAGCAGCGTGTTGAGCGCCGTCGACCCCACGATGCCGCCCGCGTGCAGGAAGGCGAATGTCCTGCTCTCCTGAGCCGGCGCCGCGAAGTAGTCCAGCAGCAGGCCCAGGAGGAGCGGCTGCACCACCCTGCGCATGGCGCGACCAACGTAAACTTAGCCTTTGAATCTTAACAGTCCGAGGTTGATGAAAGATTTCATTCTTAAAAGAATTTTTAGGAAGCGAAATAACGAAAGAATTATTCTCCCTGTAATGACAAAGTCCTATTGTAACATTGACCTAATATTCGCTACTTACAATCCTCCTGAACCCCAAGGAAAAAGTGAAATGAGGTTGTTACTTCATCTAACTAAAGTTAGGAACGGGGAACAATGAGAAAAGTATTGTGTGCCTTACACAGCCCTTTGTGTAAAGTTACTACCCGAATTGACGGAAACTACTGATCAGAGCCCTGGCCTATAGAATTTCATTCAAACCGCAGCATTGCCCAACCCAGACTATACGTGTCGAAAATTTCTCAGTTTGATTTGATCCTAGGTATAAGAAGCTTCCATTTATCTGTGCACACGGCAACGCACCTTCACAATAGAATGCCTTAGAAAAATTACAATTAAATTAAATTTAACAACTAACAGAAGTCACTTTTAAGTTTGTCTATTCATTATATCGTTAATAAAAAGTGGAGGAAGAAAAGAAGGCTGCTTGGAGAGTTATCGGATTGAGAGAGTACTTACCCAAGGAGAATGCCATGCGTGAAAACCAGGAGGCCCAGCAAGATGTACTCGGCAGCGAACACTTTGACGATGGCCCATAGAAGGCTGGGTGAGCGTTTTCCTTCCAGTCCCCCACACGCTTCCACTTGACGTCGCCATTCCCTATAAAGATACTCACGTTATTACTCAGACACCTAAAAATTAAAATGATATTTTGCTTGCCACGTGTGCGGGTGGTAGATATGTTGGAGTGTATGGTCGTGTATAAAGAACATTTGTTGCAATGTAATGTAACATGTTCTTAGTCCCATTAAAAGTGTGAATTTTCATTTAAAGTTATTTTCCTAAAATGTAATGTTTAATTGTGAACAGTGAGGAATAAAATTTCTATTTCTTTGTCGATGTAGTGTCATTATTATTTTGTGGATGTCGCAGTTTTTTAATCCGTATCATCTATATTTGCAGCTAGCTTTCTGTGAAGTATTAGGTCTATAAAGTTAATTCGTATGGAGTAACATTACCTCAAAAGCTTTGCACACTAGCATAAATACTTCATTAGATTTTCAGAATGGCCACATGCTTCCGACTAATACTTTTTTCTATGTAACCTTGTTGGAGGAGCATGCCAAGTCGCTTTAATTAGCTGTCTTTATCCCATAGCCTACAGAGTAAACAATGCGTCACAAAATCTTTGTTAAGAGCTCTTGCCGTATGTACCACGCTTCCCATCTCCTTTCAGGGCGAGAGCTAAGACGCTGTCATCGAATACGAAGTGATATGCCAGGCGAGTCCCTACTGCCACGCCTAACATGTGCTTCTCTTACCGCATGGTAAGGAAAGTCATTTCCTTTTCAGTTTGTACCAATACCAGCGAGCTCTTACTGTAAGCTCACTCAATTGTGTTTAAACTTTGCGTGAGTCTTTCAGCTCAGGCACAGAGTTATGAAATGGGAAATATCTGCACATCTTGTGCGAGAGGGGGTGGAGTACGAGACGGGGCGGAGTGCCTTCTGATAATGCTGACCAAGTCGGTCAGTGCTAATGAGTAATAGAATGTTCCCGTCGGAGGAGGCAATGTAGAAACTTTTTCGATGTGTAAATTAACGCTCAAATCCGCTATATCACCCAGCCAACTTAAAATAATATTGAGTCGTGAGACCTGCAAAAATAGTGGCGTAGTCCTTACACATTGGAACTTACCACAGAACCATTATGAATAAGATTTCATGAAACAAATTCATTTAAAAATGCTTTGAAACTACTACTGCTTTACACGAGCAGAACATAAAAGTGTAGCAAAGCGAGAAAGTAGGTGCCCGATGCGTTTCATCCCTGCGTGCGTGAAACTAATGGATTGAGTGTTGAATAGTCTTAGAAAACTGCCATTACCTCTCAAGTCGATCTGCCAGCAGCTGCGATTGGTCCTCGCTCAGCGGGTCGTCGAGGTCCTTGGCGGTGAAGTCGCGCTTTAGCCCGTTGCGGAAAATGCGCCATGTCCACCTGCGACCATAAGTAGATTAGAACAGACGTCCATGCCCTTGGCCGAAACACGCGAAGCTACCGTGTGTACACTTCCGTCTATAGAATACATTTACAACCAATGAGCAATGACTGACTTGTTGGCAGAAGTGGATGGATGGTTTCTTTATATGTTGTGAGCCTAGCTCTTGAGCGTGCTAACTTTACCTTCTACAAAACTATAACTAATTTCACCTTCTAGAAAACTCAATTGTATTGATGCATCCTTTGTTGTAAACCTCGACACACTTTAAAGGTGAATGAAGGTTGGGAATCCAAATCATCTGGTTTACGTAGTTTTCTTTTCATAAGATATATTTTGAAGGAACTCGAGATGTGTTCATTCCAAAACATAATTTTAAAATCAATATACAAGTTTTGCATTGACAAGTATTTTCTGTTGTCGAGTTTCGTTCAATTGGATTTACTTTTTATTTACATTTTATTTAGTCTAAGTTACTGACAAATTTTAAGTTAACTTTAATCTTTTAATCTAACATTAAAATCAAGTAGTAAAGGATTTCGTAGCAAAAAGAGTGTCTTTATTAAGTGCACGAAGTAAGTCTTTATTAAGCGTCTTTATTAAGTGGTTTTTCATAATCGAAAATTAAACTTTCTGACGGATCGTGTATCGGAGAAAAAATAAGTCTTACACCATGGAAAAATATTTTTTCTGTCAAAAATAAACTACCTTTACTACTACCGTATAAAAATTAGAATATTAGAACACATTTTGGACTTTAGTATTGGAGTAAGCCGTTTGACACCTCGGAACAGCAGTGAACTGCGTAGGGCCATGTCTGGGGAGTGTGAAGAAGGATATATTAATTTATACCACTATGTACTTAAAGTGGACGACTTTCCTTCAAAAAATCTAGTTTTGGGCTGAGAGGATGATTGTGATACCTAGAAGTGAAGTAAGCAGTTTCATATTTTACACACAATATAAAACATTCGTTTTATTACGCTTTAAATATGTTGATGTCCTGTTTAACGGGACCAACGCTCTACAATTCTCCTTAAAATAGAAAAACATTCGCGAGGCTTCCTTTGTTGTGCGGATAACTACTCTTTTCTTTGCTCATGAGCTGATAAGACAGCGCGAGTGAAACTGTAATCATTTGCGAATGTGAAACTGCGGAATACGTGACCTATCAGATACTCGTTTAGTTTTGTTCATGTGGCATGTCTGAGCTGCTTTTACGCAATCGTCCTTCACCGGAATATTAAAACAGCTTCTTCGCGAATTCCGTAATCCCTACGAAGAAAAGCGTCTTCAAATGTATGGAATGAATGCTGATGATTATACGAACATTCTATTTATTCAAAATTGAAAGTTGGACGAATCATTTTTCTATTCTGAATCCAATAGAGTTTGAAATGGTTTGAAACGTCTTTCGAATTATGTTTTCCATTAATAATAATAATAATAATAATAATAATAATAATAATAATAATAATAATAATAATAATGAGCAACTGTCAAAGAGAAAATATTAGGCGAAAAAATTTGTCAATGAAAATATCTCGAAATAAGTTTAATTGCAATTCATTAAACGAATATTTTACGTTCAGACATCAGACACACAGAACATTACGTTCAGACACACAGAAAATGGCTGGAATGTTACTTTACGTCATGTCGTTTTAAAGTAAAACACTTTTTTTTTTTGCCTCAAAACATTACAAACAGAATAAAGAACTAATCATATCTTTCGAAATTTTTGAAAATTAAATCCAACGGAAATTCCAAAACTAATTTTTCAGGATGATGAAATTCCAGTATCCCTACTCTAACCCCCAAGTTAATTCCGAAGTAACAATGTGCATGGCATAGAAACGTAAATGCCCAAGGTGATATTGAAGCACTGAACTATTGTTTTCGTTGTTTAGAATTCATCGCGGAATTCTAAAAAAAATATTTCAGTTAATGCACGATTAAAACAGCAATACAGGGTCTTAACGCTCAAAAGATCATCTCGTATTGTACAATGTACAATCAGAAACATGATAATGTAATTAAATTGAAATGTCATCTTCAGGCCGTGACTATGGCTATGATGTTCGTTGATCATTAAAACATTCAAAATGTTTTTCTTTTTTTTCCTCTTGACGTTACATCATTTCAAATACTTGTTGAGCAAAATTGTAATCCGATATTAGATATCGTCGGCGCTCAACGAACGTTATGTCATAAACCATTTTTGCAGAATGACTTATTTTGGTTGCGCGTCTAGGTGGCGAGTACTTTACTTTCAGATATCTTAACCCTCAGAGCGCGGCTTCGATCTCGTCGAGATAAGTGGATTTTCGAAGGTGGAAAATCTAGAGTGGCCTTTTAGTCCCTACAGCATGTTCATGGACGCAAAATTAAATCTCTCTAAGAATTCCCGTTCAAAACAGATTCCGTAACCGCTTTGTCGAGGAAGATTTGAACAACGAATAAATACTACAGAGACCAATGAAAAGGCATTTTCTAGCGGATAAAGTGGAAGTCAACATTCACCGGAAAGCCCGGTTGCCTTTAGAGTGCGAACTAAAAAAATTACAATCGTGGATCAATCTCTAAGAATTACTTTACAAAAAACGAACGAAAAAACAAAACAAAAAAATCAAGGGGAAGCACAGGAAGGTTTTCGCAGGTAATGTTTTCTCTCGATTTTGAGAACTATCTCAATGAAATGTTTACTAATAATAAAGCTATTCTCTATACATATGTATTCTCTTAGTTCAAGCACTATGTTTGAATTGTGTTACTTTTTTGTGGTCTGATGTTTCAGGAATTTCTTTCGTGGAATTTTAAAGTTTTCTTTCAATACAATTTTGTGCGAAAATTTGAATAAAAGCAGCACTTAAACGAGTTTAATAGGTCTGGTATACGTGTCGAAAATAAACTTTTGTATAAGTTGTTACGTGACCCCCAAAATAATCTAGAACGTGTTCAAGCAAGACAAAAATCTCTTCACGTGCGCACAATACGTATTTGGTTCACTTGTGCAGAGAGCAGTGACGATAAGAATGAGTATTTTGACGTCGAGAAACTTATTTAACGCATGAACACGTGATTAGCGGCGCGTCGGCACATGTTAAGCGATGAAAATTATAAGTTGCTAAGGTCCACTTCATTATAGTTAACGATTCTAATTTGCGAGCGATCTCCGATGCATGCTTTCCACTCGACGGGCTCAGTGTGCCGCTGCCTTCAAGATTCAAGGTACTGCGTGGAAGATCCAGGGTGCACATCAAACCATGACCGACGGTGCGAAACAGTGCCCATTTGCGAGGGTTGCAACTCACCCGAAGAACACGGCTGACAGCGGGTTGGCCAGCTCCCGGGCGCACGGCCGCGCTCCCGTGCGGCGCGATCCGTCCATGAGAAGTGCGCGCCGCCGCTGCCAACGCGATCACTGGGAAGGTGCGACGTCTCACGCCCGGTGCCCACTGTTCGGAGACCCCAATGCGACACCTCCGACGCGACTCAGCGGCTTCAGGTGACGTAACAGCACAGAGATTGCACGGCGCTGGGCTCGCCGGACGCCGCGTGCTGCTGGACGCTCCTTGAGGTCGAAGGTGCTGACCCTTCACGCGCCGCGCTTATATAGGTTTCGGAAGCGCCTTGAGGGCGGTGCCCGGTTATGAAATGTGCTAACGCAGTAGACTTGTTTCCGCTCATCGACAATTTGTGCTTCCTATTGTGACTCATTTTTGTGCGTAGGTACTAATTTTTCAATCAGATGATTCATTAGTCCTCTGAAATTCCATCCTAAATTTTGTTCTGAGGTAGTTTTGAGAGATGAACAAAGGAAATATTTTTCCGCTAGTGTGAGTCATCGTTCAGTCCCACGATTTTACTAATAAAAGCTTTGTCAGAGTTCTTTATTGGTTACTAGAAATAATTGCTTGTCGAACATCGAAACGCTAACGCCAATGTACCGAAACTCTTCTTGATTGAGTGCCCTAAGCGGATTCGAGGAAGGTCTACATCGTGCCCATGGCGAACACCCAGAGTGAACACCATTTTCTGAATAGCGATATAGCTACTATGTATTACCATTGTGGAAATAACTTCGATTACAGTCCTCGTGAATGTCAAAAATCGACTGTCGTAGTTTATTTTTAACTTCCTTGGTGCAGAATTGACGATAATGGTTAACATGCAACCTGATCATCAAATACATAATAAAACTGTTGATGAAGACACACTTGGTAAGTTTGGAAATTTTCACCGAAAATAATGTAAATATTTTTAACTGACCTTTTCATTTCGTTTCAAAAATTGATTTGGGATTGGCGTACTTCCTTAACATGACAAAACAATTTTATTTCTGAAAGTAAAATATATTGCTGCCATTATTATAATTATTATTAATATCATTATTATTATTATTATTATTATTATTATTATTATTAATTATGTTGTAAAATGTGTTACTTCGTGACACCCTTCGTAGGAACTATTATAACTATATTGAAGGCTGACTTGTTTCAGTTGTGAAGCCATGTCGAGTCGTCACTTCTATATGATGATCAAGCGATCAAGTGTTCCATGAATTGAGCAGTTCTTTTGTTTTTCATTTACGATAAAGCAAAACCATCTACTTTAAAACGATAATAAAATTATAGTTATTAGACGACAGTCAGGTCTTGCTCTTCCAACACTTCATTAAGTTTCTTACTTTTTAGAAAGTATTTATAATCAGTAAAAAAAATATTCCTCGACTTTTTTTCTTTCTCGCTACCGCTTATGCAGTAATGTAATGTTACGCGAAAGACTGCGAATTTTCGGCTGAAAAACTCTTATTACAGACAGAGAGACAGACAGACAGAGAGGCATAGAGACATGGACAGAGACATGGACAGAGACATGAACAAAGACATGGACAGTGACATGAACAGAGACATGAACAGAGACATGGACAGAGACGTGGACAGAGACGTGGACAGAGACGTGGACAGAGACGTGGACAGAGACGAGAAGGCCGCGAGGAGGACGAGCAGACGTGCAGAGACGTGGGACAGAGACGTGGACAGAAGACGTGGACAGAGACGTGGACAGAGACGTGGACAGAGACGTCGGAACAGAGACGTGGAAGAGACTTGGACAGAGCTTGGAGAGACGTGGAACAGAGACGTGGACAGAGACGGTGGACCAGGAGACGTTAAAAACGTAGGACAGAGACGTGGACAGAGACGTGGACAGAGACGTGGAACGAGAATTGGACAGAGACTTCGACAGAGAGTGGCAGAGACTTTGGACAGAGACTTGAACAGAGACTATAGACAGAGACTTGACAAGAGACTTGACGAGACATTGGACAGAGACATGGACAGAGACATGGACAGAGACATCGGACAGAGACAAGGGAAGGGAGAGGACAGGGAGACGGACAGGGAGACGGCTAGGGAGAGGCGGACTAGGGAACGGCCAGGAGACGGCCACGGGAGACGGCACGGAGACGGCCCACGAGACGGACAGGGAGATCGGACAGGGGAGACGGAAGGGAGAAGCGGACAGGGAGACGGACAGGAAGACCGGACAGGGAGACGGACAGGAGAGACGGCGACGGAGACGGCCACGGAGACGGCACGGAGACGGCCTACGGGAGATGCACGAGACGAGGCCACGGAGAACGGTCCACGGGAAGAACGGCCAGGGGAGACGGCCACGGAGACGGCCGACGGAGAGGCCACGGACACGGCACGGAACACGGCAACGGACACGGCCACGCGTACGGCCAACGGACACGGCCACGGAAACGGAGAGACACGGCCACGGACGAGGCATCGGCCCACGGACACGGCCACGGACACGGCACGGACACGGCCCCACGGACACGGCCACGGACCACGGCCCCGGACACGGCCGGACACGGGCCACGGGACAGGCACGAACGGCCACGGACACGGCCGGACACGGCCACGGACACGGCCAGGAACTACGGCCACGGCACGGCACGGACACGGCCACGGAGACGGCACGGCGACGGCACGGAGACGGCCAGGAAAACGGCCACGAGACGGCACGGAGCGGCCACGGAGACGGCACGGAGACGGCCACGGCCACGGACACGGCACGGACGGCACGGCCACGCACGGCCACGGCCACGGCCACGGCCACGGCAGCGGCCAAGGAACGGCCACGGACACGGCAGGAGACGGCCACGGAGACGCCACGGAGAGGCACGGAGACGGCCAGGAGACGGCACGGAGACGGCCACGGAGACGGCCACGGCAGACGGCACGGAGACGGCACGGAGACGGCCACGGAGACGGCAACGAGACGGCCACGGAGACGGCCACGGAAGACGGCACGGAGACGGCCACGGGAGACGGCCACGGGAACGGCCGGAGACGGCACGGAGACGGCCAGGAGACGGCCAGGAGACGGCACGGAGACGGCCACGCGAGACGGCCACGGTGGAGACGGCACGGAGAGGCCCAAGGAGACGGCACGGACAGGCCATGACACGGCCACGGAGAACGGCACGGAGACCGGCGCGGAGACGGCCACGGAGACGGCACGGAGAAACGGCCACGGAGAACGGCACGGAGACGGCAGGAAGACGGCAGGAGACGGCACGGGACGCACGCGACGCACGGAGACGGCCAGGCCGGCACGGACAGGCACGGACACGGCCACGGACACGGCCACGGAACGGCACGACCGGCACGGACACGGCACGGACACGGCCAGGACAGGCCAGGCCACGGACAGGCACGGAACGGCACGGAACACGGCCACGGGACACGGCAGGACACGGCCAGGACACGGCACGGGAGACGGCCACGGGAGACGGCCACGGAGAACGGCCAAGGAGAAGGCCACGGAACGCCACGGAGACGGCCAACGGGAGAGGGCCACGGAGAAGGCCACGGACAGGCACGGACCGGCACGGGCCAGGACACGGAACGCACGGGCCACGGACACGGCCAGGCCACGGCCAAGGACACGGCCCACGGAGACGGCCACGGAGACGGCACGGAGACAGGAGCGAAGACGGCCACGGAGACGGCCAGGAAGCGGCACGGAAGAGGCCACGGAAGACGGCCACGGAGACGGCACGGAGAGGCCACGGAGACGGCACGCGAGACGGCCACGTGACGGCCACGGAGAACGGCAGGAGACGGCCACGGAGACGGCCAAGGAGACGGCCAACGGAGAACGGCCACGGAGACGGCCAACGGAGACGGCCACCGGACACGGCCACGGAGAAAGGCCACGGACGGCGCACGAGAACGGCCACGGAGACGGCCACGGAGACGGCTACGGAAGACGAGGCCACGAGACGGCGCACGGCAAGGGAAAAAACAAACGGGGCACGGCACGGACAACGGACACGGACAACGGAACGGACACGGACACGGACACGGACACGGACACGGGGAACGGAACGACA